>LOEQ01005047.1:86210-105515 GCA_001685075.1 Bramus lutescens | reverse complement strand
TCTCTCTCTCTCTCTCTCTCTCTCTCTCTCTCTCTCTCTCTCTCTCATTTTTCACCGAGACAGGGATTCACTGTGTAGCCCTGGCTGTCCCGGAAACCGCTTTGTAGACTAGCCTGGCCTTGGACTCAGCGATTAACCCACCTGCCTCTGCTTCCCAAGTGCTGGGATTAAAGGCATGTGCCACCACACCTGGTTTAACATAGTCTTTTAAAAGAAAATGATTCTATAGAAGATGTCAATGGATAAAATCCAGCTGTGGAAGGAATGAAAGATAAATTATCATCACGTGACCATGTGCTGGATAAATAATGAAAAGAATTCAAGTTCTTGTTTCTATGGTCCTAGGAACTTAACTCAGGGCCTCACTCATGCTAAATAAGTGTTCTGCTAAGCTAACAGCCCAGCCCTGAGTCTGGCATTTTACTGTTAATTACATTCTACCAATCTAAGCAGTGCTGTCAGACTTTCAAGATAAACAGCTTGTCATACTCAGCGACACTGGAGATGCCCCTTCTCTTGGTGACGCTGGCACATCTGATGGAGTAGAACATCACTGCTTAAGTTTTTCCCAATTTAACCCTCCTTTTGCCCAGTAACTTCTTATGCAACCCTGGATATATCACTATATCAAATAGGTGTACAAAGCAAGTATTTGATGATAAACAATAAGAAAATTTGTTTTTAAAAGATTAATTGGTATGCATGCAATTTTACCATTTACAAAAGAAGAACAGAGATTTTGCATACTGAGGTAGATGTACTTTTGTTTTCATGTAAAAGAATCTTGGCTGAATATTGAAACTGTAGGGCCTGGAGCATCTTCAATGTTTTTCAGAGTTAAATAACAGCAGATTGGTGTGAGTAGTAAAAATGCTGCATTAATAGCATATTGTAGATGCAAATCTGAGGTCAGTCAAGCAGCATTTGTTGGTGTTGCATGGCATAACAACATGTGTAATGCTGAGGTGAGTGAGATACAGTGTTGAGAACTGCTACAGAAATGCCCTGGGTTCATTAGGAGTTTGGCTTTTCAACTAATTTTTGATTGTTGGGATTCAGAAACATTTTTATACATTTTTCCAGTCTCCGCACACAATTTCAAAAGCAGGGTGCCAGAAGACATGGGTGTTTGCAGGAATAACTACTGTTTGGCTTCACATTATTTCTGGGAGATGAGATCTAGTGGCCATAGCCACTGTGTGTGTCTATCGGGGTTGCCTCACCTTTCCTGTGTGCTTGCTTTGAGACTGCAGGTTCCCTGCTTACTTTCCTTGCTCACACAGTTTCTTTAAACTTGTCAGGATTACACTGCAGAGAAACCAAGTTGCCCTGAGTTGTTTAGCCTCCCTGGAAGACCTTGCATGAACCCCTCCTAGGGCTCTGGGAGACTCTTCTGTGAACCCCTCCTAAAGTTCCTTGAGAAGCCAAGTTGATTTGAGGCCTTCACAGTGTTCTTGGCAGAAGGCCCTTAGCCAGAGGGGATAGGACCGGTCACTCATGAAATTTCTAAACCTTCTCTTTCTTTCTTCTGGGCCAGGTGTTTATGAATGATAAGGCAGAAGAGTATGTGAAGCTCACAAGCCTATACTTGTTTGCAAAGAATGTACGGTCTTTGCTTCACACCTATCACTACCAGCAGATTTTCCTTCATGAATTTTCCATGGCTTATACCAAGTATGTTGGAGAAACACTGCAGCCCAAAACATATGGCTACAGTAGTGTGGAGGAGCTATTGGGAGCCATCCCACAGGTAGGTGTCTTCCTGATGGTCAGAGATGTCAGGTGCAGCCAGATAAGATGAATGATGCTAGTGTTTCTCAGTGGCTTTTCTAAACCTTTATTCCTGTGTGCCAGGTAAGTAAGTTGCAGGCCTTCCCCCCAGAAATGTGCTCAGTGGTCTCCTAACCCCATAGGACACTAAAGCAGATGTCCTACATAGAGTGTGGCTGCAGCAGCATAGCCATGCCCTCCTCTCTGCTCAGTGAGTATGGACAGTGGCCCAGGCAGGGCCCATTTGATGAACATGGGGATCCTGGAGGGGCACCATCACAGATGAGTTACCATGTGGCAAGGAGCGCGCTTAATCCACCGTGGTTGGTAGGGGCACGCAATGTGAGAGAAGGTGAATCTGCTGTGAGAGCGCTTGTCTGGCTGCATGGCAAGGCTTTGAGTTGATTCTCAGTGCTGCAAAAGAAGAAAAATTAAGAAATGCAAGCATGATAGAGCCTCTGCTAGGGTAGGAACTGTTCTGAGGGCCTTGATCCTCCAGGTAAGAGCTTCCCTTTGCTGTGGAGAAGTCAGGGAAGCCTAGCTTTACCTTTGGAAAACATCCCTGCTGTCTCCAGAAGAGCTAAGGGAAATTGGAGTGGAGGAGGGAGCTTATACAGGGTCCTGACTGTTGCCCAGACCCCAGAAAGTTTCAGTGAAGGAGTTGAGCTGAGTTAAAAATGCATGTGAGCATTTGTAGTCAAATTCTAACCCACAGTATTTCAAAACTTCTGGAAGCAACATGACACCACAGTTGACTACCTTGATGAATTACGTCAAAACACTTGAAAATGCATCTAAAGTGCCTTCAGGCCATGTGTATACAATGCTTATGTGATAAGATGAATTTCTAGTAAGTGCACCCAGACCCCAAATTATCTCATTAGGTATATGCAAATACTCCCAAATCCAAAATCCCTCTGATTGAAAGCATTTGAGACAGAGGGTGCTCAGCCTCTGATGAAATGGTACAAAATGCCTGGGAATAAGTACTCTGATGTGGGAAGTTTCTGGATTTAAGTCCTAAAGCTACAGTAGACATTATTAAAGTTATAAGTACTTTTAATACTGTCTTGTGAGTTCTGATTGCTCAGCTTTGATGGGAGTGCAGGAGTTCTACCCTGCTATTTGTGAAGCTAAAGAAAGCACATAGAAAACCTGTTGGCATTCACTGAGTTCTGAGTCTGGTGTGTGAGAAGCAGCACAGGAGCCCCACTCTCCCGAATGTTAGGGTATTTTTCTCTTCCTTTCCACTACTTAACCGGGTGTATGTTTTTGCATAGGTGGTCTGGATTAAAGGACATGGTCATAAGAGAATTGTAGTATTAAAAAATGACATGAAAAGTAAGTAAGCTCCCATTACCCTCCCCTGACTCCATTGTGATTCTCTCACTGACCTTTCTCTCTGATTAGTGCTCTTTTCTTGTAGACCGGCTAAGCTCCCTTGGCCTCTTCCCTGCCAGTCATGAAGATCAGCCTGCAGTCAGCATGCAGATCCTGGAGGTGTCAGAATCCTGTGTAGCATCGGAACTCCAGCTCAGAACAGGTACTACGTACTGCAAGAAAAGCAGCAAAGTAGGCAAAGTCTTAAAGTTCCAGGAGGAGGATTGGGGTGAGACACCAGGAGGAAAGAGGATGGTGGGCAATTTCATCAAGATTAAGAATTCATTAAAAAAATTAGATGTATTTCATTTTTTTGTGTATCAGCATTTTGCCTGCATGCATCTGTACCATGTGTGCACCTGCCTGGTAACTGAGGAGGTCAGAAGAACAGGAATTATGGATGGCTGTGAGCCACTTTGTGGGTGCTAGAAACTAAATTCAGGTCCTTTGCAAGAGCAACAAGTGTTCTTAACTGATGAACAATCTCTCCAGACCTAAATATTCATTTTTCTCCTAATGCAGTTTGGTGTGTAGTAAACAACAGGTCTATAGGTACCATTGAATGATTGGCTAAACTACAATCCTTAAAGAATATCCCAATTCAAGTAGTTTTTTTTTTGATGTTTACTAAAGTGACTTTAAAACTGTTGTGTAGAAGGAAAGAGAGCCAAGCCCGGAAGACCTGGGACAGTTCCAGGAAGGGGACACAGAGGTGGGTGGAAGGGTAGGTGAGTTTGTACTGATAGTCTAATAGAATTCTGCTAAATCCTGTTCAGGGTGAGTAGGTACCAAGGTAGGTGGGCTATGCTGAGCTGGGTCATTGGGGTTCTCTCTAGACTAAATTTGGAAAGGACACAGTACACATGCTTCATGAGGAAAAGGGCTCAGGGTAAGGCACACCATGGGGTGTGACATAGTGGTACAAAAGTGCCTCTCCAGGTAACTGAGTCATAGGCTTTATGTAGAGCTAGCTCTGTATTGACAGACGTCACTCCAGAATCCTGTAGACTTGAACTCCACCATTAAATGTGAGAGAGATCTTCATACATCATGAGTAGATAGAAGGATTACTGTGCCTTGTGCTTAGAGAAAAAATATTTCCAGCCTCTGACATTGATGAAGCTTCTTCCCCTGGCTCCTTCACTGCCCTCAACCTTCAGCAGTTTGTTTCTCTTCCAAATCCCTTTTCCTTTTTGGGCCTCTTGAGAGACCAATGTTCTCAAGAACACAAGTCTTCAGCAGACTGTTGCCTTTGGTATATTGTTTTCCAGTAGTGACTTTGTTATTGTTTATTTTACACACACACACACACACACACACAGTGCTTGAGTCCTACGTGATGAAGTCAGGCTGAGCAAAGCCTCAGGAGCAGACATTTGTGCTTTGCTGAATGCAGTTGCTTGCCTTCTCTGCAGGGCCCAGCCAGATGGAGCAGGAGCTTCTGCACTTGGCCAACAGCTCCCCTGTTGACCTCCTCTGTGCTCCTGTCCCTTCCTGCCTGCCGTCCCCTCAGCTAAGACCAGATCCTGTCATCCTGCAGCCTGCTGATCTCATTCAGTTTGAGGAACGTCCTCAGGAGCCTCTGGGTAGGTTATGGTGTATATGTTTGGCACTTGTGTGCCGGTGGAGAGGGTGTTTGGTGGACAGGGGGAAATGGTGCTGTCATAAAGTACTTGTGCTGATTATTCAGGCTCTTCCTTTCCTTGTTTGGGTTTTGACTAATAGGATTTATAAATCAGGTCTAATCTGAAGTTGAGGGCCAGTGTCACTGGGCTGTGGAAGAGCCTTTGAGTAATGAGTCCTGTCTCAGGTCCTCTGGTACTTCTGACCTTCCCACCATGTCTGAGGCTCAGCTGTTCCTTAGGAAACACCTGTCACCTGCTACACAACCTTTGCTTTGGGTCCAGCTGGATACTTGGGCTTTTAGGAAGCTGGTGTGAGCAAGGCTTCTATGGTTTGAGGCCCTGGACTCTATATCCAGTGACCTGAAAGCCAAGAAAGCTGAACAAAAAATTGTTGTTCTTGTTTGGATTTTTTTGTTTTCAAAACAGAGTCTTGCTGTAACTCTGCCTGTCCTTGTTTTGTAGGCAATGCTGACTTTGAACTCAACAGAGATCCACCTGCCTCTGCCTCCTGAGTGCTGGGATTAAAGGTGTGTGCCACCACTGCCTGGCTGAAAACTGACCTCTTATAACATCCTTAGTGCCAACCTGGTGTGAAGTCCATTCAGTTTTCTTACCTTTGTCGGATGTTGGGCTGATGGCCAGTGAACTCTGACTGTGCAAGCAGTGGAGTCCACAAGTTAAGTGACTAAGGCCTCTTGACTGTCAGTCTGCATTTCTGCCTTCTTCGAGGACCCAGATGCTCTTCAGAGACCTTTCGCTTTCCCCTCTTTGTCACTTTAGTCCGACTCTTCCTTTTCCTGCCCATACTTCCTTCTCTGCTCTAGGCTCTAGTCTTTTTAAGGCAGTGTTTGACTATCTGTGGGTTACTTGTGCTCTAAGACAAGTGACCTTCTAAAGTAGCCGTGGTTCCATGTAGCTCTCTCCTTGTCCCGGGTGTCAACACTATGGTGAGGTGAGCATGCTGCCTCTGTAAGAATGGGCAGGCACTCACTCACACTAAGGTCCCTGTTGCCTAAGAAAGTTCGCATGAGGCCTCAGAGTCTTTGGTCACCAGACAGAGGAGTAAAGAGTTTAAGGAAGAAAAATTAGCCTTTGATAGGGAGCTAAACATGATCTGTCTAAAATTTCTAATCCAAAGAGAGGTGATCTGTCATTTATAAGTAATAGACTTTTGTGACATATTATTGACTGTGTAGCTCATATCTAAATTAATATAAGTATGACATTTTGATGGCTGGTTTGTTTTGTTTGGTTGGTTTTTTGTTTTCTCAAGACAGGGTTTCTCTGTATCCCTGACTGTCCTGGAACTTGATTTGTAGACCAGGCTGACCTCAAACTCAGAGATCTGCCTGCCTCTGCCTATGGAGTGCTGGGATCAAAGGTGTGCTCCACCACAACTACCTTGTTTTGTTGTTTTTTGAGACAGTGTCTTGACCTGTTGCCAAGGCTGGCCAGCCCTGTGGTAATCCTGCCTCAGCTTCCTGAGGGCTGGAATAACAAGCCACCTACCACACCTGGTTCTGGTAGGGTTTTATAAGCTTGTTTGTTTGTTTTGTTTTAAATACAGAAGAACTGAAAACCAGTACATCTTCTGAGCCCTAGCACTAAATCTGTTTACTTTTCTGTCTTTCTAGAAACTGTAGTTTTAAGCCAAGAAGAAAAAGCTGAGATTCCAGCACCAATGAAGAAGGGGAGGCTACCGCCCTGCAACTCCTGCCTGCCCTGCAGCCCAGCATCTGTCCCCACTCCTCCAAGTCCCTCTTTGGAAGCCCATGAGCCACTGTTCAGCAAGGACACAGTGGAAAGCCCAGCTAAAAAGCAGCCCAAAAATAGAGTCAAATTGGCAGCCAACTTTTCTTTTGCACGTATAACCAAACTTTAACTCCCATTTGAACACAGAATTACGTTAGGATGGGAAAAACTGTCTGACTCTACACACAAAAATGGGCTTAAAAACCTCATTTCTGTCTTGACCCCAGAAGCCACTTTTATAGACAGTCCGTAGGGTGATGTTCCTTTTGAACTTTCTGATGAACTTTTTCTTTCTTTATTTCTCCAAGTTATTTGAAAGAACTCTGGCCTTCATTAAGGAATCCATAATATGTTTACCAAATGTTTCTAAACTGTTGTGAAAGGTGGTGGGAGGGAGGGAGTAAGCAGCAATTACTCAGCAGGAAGTGCATTAACTCCCACTGAGCAGCCTCTGTCTTCTGGCTTTGTGGTTGTTGAAGAAGCCAAGCATGTCCATGAACCTGTGGGTCACACACTGGGGGACGAATGAGTGGTAGGAGAGCCATTTTCAGGCTGACATAGGTTTCCAGGTGACTTCTTGGTGTGCCTTGTTTTTTATTTAACTATGTCTGTGGTTGACCAGTGTTGCTTCATCCCAATTTTTTTTAATGTTTCCATTTGAGAATTCCATTTAGGAGCTTTCTAGAAAGTTGTTTCATGCTTCCCTTTTCTGTCCCAGTTTGCTAAGGATCAGGTTTAGGAAAGGAGATGGTCTTGGTGTCATGCATTTAAAGTCAGCATTTGAATGACGGCACACATTACTATGTGTTGAGAGGTGGTGTTGGAAAGAGTCTGATTTTTTTTAAACTATGCATCAGATGCATAAATTGTAAATCAGCCAAGTAATGAGGTGCTTCAAAAGGAGTGGAGTTGATACTATCTCCTCTAGAAAGAGACTGGAGTTCTATCTGTAATGTGAAGGCCAAGGTTGATCAGCCTAACCTTGTTTTTGTGATTTTAAAGTCAGCTGTAAAGCTGGGAAGCTCTCCATGTGAAGATGTGTGTCCATGTTAGTTCGTCTTGTCTTTTAATAGTGTCTGGTTTTACTGTTACTTCTCGCTATTGGAAGCATGTTTGGGTTTTTTGTTGTTTTTTTTTTTTGTTTTTTGTTTTTGTGGTGTCTGATGTTGGCATTTGAGAAAAGCCAGCCTTTGTGGGCACCGCCCTGCGGAATGACCTTCTCTCTGGGTGCCTGAGGTGTTCACTCATGAGTGACCTCTCACCCCTGCTGGAGAGACCTGACATTTACAATGGATTGTATTTGTTGGGCAAAAAAAGGCGGATCCATTCATAGAACAGAAAGAACCTGTTGGCACACAGTCTTCCTCTAGTTAGATCGTTTGTTTGGTGGGAAATATTCATATTTCTTTTTTTTTCTAGAAAGCCAGAAAATGGATTCTGATTCATAAACAGCAGTTTGATAAAATGTCACAAAATTAAAAGCTCTAGAGTTTTTTGGTTTTTTTTTTTTGCCAATTGGATTTTTGTTGCCAAAATCTTTTAAATGAAGCCAGTGATTCCCAGTTCTCAGCACAAGATGGAGCTGCACTAGAAATGCTCTCTACAGGCTTGCTACAGTCTGTGCAAATCCTCAAGGTCCTTCCCGTGCGGGCCTGGCCTGGCAGCACTTCCTCTGCAGATGTAGCACACGGAAGTACAATGGCACATGTGCAATTTCTTTAAGGCCTTGAAGCGATGTTATAAAGTTAGTGCCGAGACCATGGGCTGCCTTAATCACAGACATCCTAAGGACAAGCTTGCCTGCTCAAACTTCAGGTTTGCAAGTGTAGAAGGGATTAGGGACTTTGAAAACACCAGGTGTCACTAAAGTCACTTGGAGCCATCTCAGCCGTCAGTTTGTTCTGTGGGCAACAAAGAATAATTGTGCACAGTAAATGGGTGTTTCTTTGCCGTTTGCTGGAGTTGCCCACGTGTCTGGGATGAGTGTAACGAACCACTGCTGCTTAAAGATGTGGAAACTCAATGGAAGAAGCGCATTGAGTCTGTGATGTGCCAACCCACAGTGGCCAGTGCAGTTATTTCTTTCTCCAGAGGCTTAGATGCTGCTGCTGTGATGTATGGAGATGGTGAGACACTCTGGGTGGANGATTAGATTTATCTGTGAAGAAGAAAAAAGTTACCACCAAAATCCCCTTTCCCATCATGCACTGTTTGCTTTTGATCAGACTTCGGGGGGCAAGATGTTTTCCTCAACTGTCTACTTTGTTTGAACCCCCCCCCCGTGGTTCAAGTGCTGTTTGTGTGTTGGGACCAAACAGTTGTCAGTAAACTTTATGAGCAAGCATCTGTAATGAGTGCTTTTGTTTTGGGGGGCTGAATTAAAAACCAATCCCGTTGTAAGCATTATGGTTTGGATGGGAAGGTATCCTGGCAGTTGGGAATCACGGAATACCACAAAGTCACACCACACAACAAACCTCACACAAGAAATTTATTGGGAGGGGAAAAGAAACAGGAGGGTGACTGCCTCTGCTCAGGTGAGAAACAGCAGCATACTGAACAGGATACAGGGCTTACAGAGCCTTTCTCAGGGAAGGTGATGGGTGGGACTTTTCTGGGTAGAGCTTTCTCAGATAGAGGGTGATTGGTGGGATTTCACATCCAGATACTGGGCTTTTTACTCTGTAGGGTGGGGGCTGGGACCAGCACTCAAAGTGTCCTGTGGGTGGAACCTAGCAGTTGGAGGTCTTCAGAGGAGGGGCCTGGGCACTTATGTGGTTTGAGGGGCTTATACCAGTCACTTCTCATTTTAGGTGGCCTCAGCTTTTTACCCCTCCTGAAATGTTAAGTGTTTAAGCTAGAGATGTGGGTGTCCCAGTTGGTAGAATGCTTGCTTAGCATTCATGAAACCCTGGGTTAAATTCCTAGCGCCATATAAATCATTTGTCATTTTAGTACTCTGGACGTGGAGGCAAGAGGATAGGAAAGTCTGTCAGCTGCAGAGCAAACTAGTCCAGTCTGGAGTGTGTGGGGTGAGAGGGATGGTGGGGGCTGAGGCAGGTGGCTGAGCTGTTGGCCCCTTGTAAATACAGTCTGCATTTTCTAGCCCTGCATCCTGTTCCTGGTATGGAGGAGATCCTCTCAGAGCCAGGATGGATTCTAGGTTCTTCCTTGGAGACATACGTACTTCCTATATGTTTGGTTTGTGCTTCCTGAAGCTTGCTTTCCCAGTAAGTCTGGGAAGGAAGGACTTCCTTTGCAGGTTCAGCTGTGGAGTCCCCACCCCATCCCCACTTCTGCCCCTTTGGGAAGAAAGAGACAAGTCACTTCTCAGTTGGTGTAGTGGTTGGGAAAGTCAGTGTTACAAGCTCCAAAAGATCCTGGGCAGAGCCTTCAAAACATCTTTCACCATAGCAAAGTTTGCAGAAGTTGAGGGAATTGGAGAGATGGCTTGGTGGATCTGGCGCTGACTGCACAAGCATGGGAACCTGATTTCAGTCCCCAGCACACACCTGAAACGCTAGGCATGGCAGACAGAGCTGTGATCCTAGCACTGATGGACTGAGACAGACAGAGCCCTAGGTCTCACTGGCCAGCCAGCCTGGCCATGGGTAAGGTCCAGGTTCACGGAGACACTGTCTCAAAAACCAAGGTGGAGAGTGGTTAGACACCCAATTTTAGCCTCTGGTCTGTGTGTGCATGTGTGTGTGTGTGTGTGTACACAAAGTGCCCACTCCCAGCTTTTCATTCCTGTGATTGTTTTCTCAGAAAATCTGAACTCTAGATTGTGAGATCTCCTTCCACGTTCCTGCAACCTCTGTCCCTTCTAGATCCACAGCAGGATCGGGAAAACAACTCATGATACTTCAAACAGTACACAGTTATGGTCCATAAGGAGGACCCTCCTTCCCTGAAGGGCCTGCTGGATGAGAATTGGTAGGACCTGGAACTGATTGGCTGTCCCTGAGAGTTCTCAATACGAGGGGGGCCTTGAGTTGTTTGTCAGAGTGGAGAGGACCTAGAGTGATGTTCTCAACCTGTAGGTCTCAACTCTTTGGGGGCCACAGATACTTACATTATGATTCATAATAGTAGCCAGATTACAGTTATGAAGTAGCAGAGAAATAATTTTATGCTTGACGGTCATCACAGCATTAGGAAGTATATAAAAAGTCACAGCATTAGGAAGGTTGAGAACCATTGCCCTAGAGTGTTCGAATTAAGCAGGAAGGAAATTGATGAGGACATGGAGGGTGGCAGAACTGTTGGAAATAGGAAATCTAATTCGTGGTCAGTCTCCTCCCATGTAGGAGGCTGTAGCACGAATAATAAAAACCCAGAGACAGATATTGGGGTTGAACCTGAAGATCAGAAAAGCAAAGCAGCCAAGCCACTAGAGAGCTCGTGCCTCCATGAAATCTTCAGATTGAAAAAGAGCAAGTTCCTGTCTCATACCAATTTATATTCCTCTCTAGTGCTGGGATTAAAGGCGTGACCACCACTACCACCACCTGGCCTCTATGGCTAACTAGTGTGGCTTCCGGGATTAAAAGTGTGTGCCACCATTAAATGGCCTGTATGGCTGACTAGTATGGCTGTTCTGCATTCTGATCTTCAGGCAAACTATTAAAATACAAATGATACATCACTACAGGTGGCCATGGTAGAAACCCTTCTACTTTCATATACATTCTGGAAGATTTGATTTGCTTTGTGCCCTGGGGCTTTATGCAACTTTGCATCCTGGGGCATATGGAGAAGAGGGCCCTGAACCCTGTGTTAGATCACGCGAAGGACAGAAACCTAGAGATGTGGCAAATCTTTGCCAGCAGATGCTGAGGTTCAGAGATTATCATGGTGTAAAGCACAACATCCACCCTACAGTACTACGCCTGTAGCGCCCGTGTGAGCCGGAAACTGGGTCTGGAGACTCAAAAACACAGGGACAGACAGAGACACACAGACACGGGTCATCCTTGATACAAGAATGCCAAGTTTATTGTGCTCCAGGGAAACTTTATATAGGAATCCTTAGCCATACCCAGCTCTTGGGATTTTTCAGCTGCAGGCCTCATCAGAACCCAGTCCCCTACCATCAAGGTCTTGCACTCAGAGCAGCTGCAGGCACAGGTGTTTTGCTCAGTTCACACCAGCAGGCAAAGGGTCTGAGGCAAGGCAAAGAAAGTCAAGGGGCCAGGGATCTGCAGCTCCCAACATCATGGAACCTGCCCTGGGGCTGTGCAGGAATCTTGGGAAAGCGCATGGCATGGGGCCTTGGCTGGTATCAGCTGTATCATTTGTGGTTCCTTGCAGCATTCCTCCTGATCACCTCATGAGAACTTCAGCAAAGTTCAGCAGCCTTCCCACTTCTAGCTTCCTGTCTGCAGGCTTCCTGGTGGCACCTTCCTTTATCACATGCCTAAGCTCCCCTTGTCCTTTTGTGCCTTCCTGTATCTTACAAGCTGGAAGTGTAGAGAACTGAAGACAGTGCCCTGGGGGAGCGCCACTGGGGTTTTATTCTAAGCAGTGTAGCTCCAGAGTAAAGCCTCAGTCTCTTTGGCTAGCCCCACTATTCATGGAGATTCAGTTCCGATTCCAAGCTCCCCGCTGGCTTCTGTCTTTCTCACCAGGGTACAAGGTGCACACAATCCGTTTCCCAGCACCTGTCAAGGATTACATTGACCAATGGAATTACCTCACACATCCACAAATTGAAACAAGCCTGATGTCTGTTCCTTAAGCCATCTGACCTCAACACTCTGGGCCCAGCCTTGATACTCACTTGCTGTCTTATGAGTAACAGGTGTCTTGAGTCCTGACTGGTGGTGTCCCCTGTGCTAAGTGGAGCTACAGCTTCCCACGTTTTGCGTGAGCTGAGTCATACCCTGAGTGCCAGGGATATGGAGCCTTGACTACTGACATGACCGTGAGTTAATTCCCTTTGGTCCATCATAGCCAGGGCATTACTGCTGCTGCTGGAATCTCATGTATACAATGAACACCAGGTTTGATAGACTCTCACATAGATAGCTCAAGACTTCTGGTCCCTGAATTCAACTCTATCACTCACTTAGACGTTATGTGACTTTGAGTTTATCACTTCCCCACTCTGAACCTCACTTTATCTATCAACTGGGGATGGTGGCACCACTGCCCTGCAGTGGTGCAGTGAGAGGGGCTTCCCTGTTTGATGCATCGACTTCTACCCCAGAACTTTCCTGGGCGCTGTACAGCATCCCTTCCTCCTCCTGGACACACTCTGCAGTCTTCCTTCTTCCCTGGCAGTTCCTTTTCAATCCGTTTCCATTCCCTTAAGTCAGTATGAACCAAGGCACTGATCTGGAGGAACTGGGAAGAGGGTAGAGAGAAGGATTAGATTGTGTGGGCCTGAGGAAGCTGGCCCAGGACCCTGGACTCTCCCACTAAGGCCTATGGGAAGGTACAGGAGGCCTCGAGCAGCAGCCCTGGTGACATCTATGCTTTGCACAGATCACTTCAGCTGTAGAGGTCAGCATGATCCATCTGGAGGCAGAGCTGCAGGAAGAGGGGCTGGCGAGGAACCCGAGATGTCCTTGGCAGTAAAGATCTAGGAGACAAGCCAGCAGAGAGGGTGGTAAGAAGAGCCAAGGAACTTCTGTGGTCTGTGGTCTCAGCATCAGGAGGTAAGGCTTGGGGTACAGGATACAGGAAGGGTGGGAAGCTGTATGGAAGTGCACCAGGAGGTAAGACTTGGGGTACAGGAAGGGTGGGAAGCCGCACCAGTTTTGTTCTTTCACCGTAAAGATGCCTGAGGAAAAATCAGCAGGCTGCTGTGGAATGAGTGTTAATGAAGGGTTAATGAGTAGTTGTAGTTGACAAAAACTGATGAAGCAATGACAGTGGCTACCATAGGAGAGGCCACATTCTAGAAGTACTTATGGAGTAGATGCTGAAGACGTAGCAATTGAATAGAAATGCGTAATAGAGAAGTCAAAGGCAAGAGGGCAAGTCCTGGGGTAACCTCAGGCAGATGGGAACCGGGGGACCCTTCCCACCATGGAAATACTTAGAAGAAACTTACTACCAAGTTAGACCAACTCAACTGCTTTTTCTAAGATATATTATTAGTGTGTAGGGCACGGATGGGGGCTGGGAGACTCCTGTGCCCTACACACTGATAATATGAGTGCGGTGGTCTAAGGAGAATTTTCAAGACCCAGTTCTCTCCTTCCACACAGGACCTACCTCATCAGGCATGTGTTGCAAGCACCTTACCTGCTGAGCCATCCTGTCAGCCTGAAGTTGACCAATTTCGTCTTAAGGCTCAGAGAGGAAATTTGTGGCTCATGTGTTCTTTACTATGCAGCTCTCCATTTAGCAAAGAAGCACCCAAAGATGGTCCGTGAATGAGTGAGAGTGACATTTTTATAATAAACTGTTTTTTTAAATAGGGGCAAGAGATGTGTTTCAATGGTTAAGAGCACTGGCTGCTCTTTCAGAGGACCTGGGCTCACTCGATTCCCTGCACCCACTTGGCTGTGACAACCTGAGTCCCAGGAAATCTAATACTCTCTTCTGGTCTCTGTAGGCACTTCATGCAGTGGTGTACAAACATACACGCAGGCCAAACATCCATATACACAAAATCAAGATAAAGGTATTTGTTTGTTTGTTTGTTTTTTGTTTGTTTGTTTCAAGACAGGGTTTCTCTGTAGCTTTGGAGCCTGTCCTGGAACTAGCTCTTGTAGACCAGGCTGGCCTTGAACTCACAGAGACCTGCCTGCCTCTGCCTCCCAGAGCTGAGATTAAAGGCACGCACCACCACTTCCTGGCCAAGATAAAGGTTTTTAGAGCTTTATTTAGAAAGACACGGGGCAGGTTGGCCTTCATCAGTAGCTTGCCTGTCCTAGTTTTAGGGTCTTAGGTTAGAGTACATGTTGTAGTACTCTAACCTAAGAGTGCAGTACAGTGCAGATTCAGGAAGAATCTGAGCTTAGGAGACAGATGCTTCCTGAGTGTAGTTGACTATCCAAAATGCTTGAGAAGTGGAAGAGAGAAAAGAGCAGACTGCTGAGGGTCCCTGAGGACCAGGAAGCTTTAGAGGAGTCTAGGAGATTGGGCTATACCCTTGGCATTTGAAAGGCATGAACAGGAAGGATGCTTGCAAGTCTGAGACAGCCTGTGGCCAAGCTGGTCTAGGTATTGAGTTCACCTGACCAGAGCTACATAGCAAGACGCCATGTAATAAGAGACCAGAAAGATGGCTCAGCAGTTTAGAGTGTTGATCGTTTTGTAGAGAACTACAGTTCAATTCCCAGCTCACACCCTCATGCAACTCCAGCTCCATGGCCTCTGACACCCTCTTCTAGCCTCCACAGGTACCTGCACACATGTGGCACATGCACATATGCACATACGTATACACACATACATACCTATAAATAAAAAGTTCAAAAACAAGTAAAATAAAAGGGACTGGAGAGAGGTCCTCCTGGGAGATAGGAAGCCCCTGGAGATTGGGAACATATGTCTATACACAGACATAGAGCTTAGGCTGGCTGGTGTGCTCCAGCCAGATGTAACCTCATGACTATTCCTGGTGAGAGGAGAGTGTAAAACAAACAGATCAAAAGCTACTCAAGAGATTTGGCAGTAGTTCCATGGTAGAGCATTAACACATACAAGACAAACAAGTAGACCTAGGAGGCTAGTAAAATGAAGATGACAAGGCTATGGCCACCTCAAAAATGTACAGCTGTGAAGATGCTGAGAAAGACAGCAATGACAGGGGAGAGTTCTTTGCTTAAATGGAAGATGTGTCTAAATGCAGTAAGAAGAGAATGGGCTGTCAGGGATATAGGAGCATGAGCAATGAAAGATGATCCTCACTAACTGCCATGAACTTGGGTCATGGAGTCCTGCCATTTCCTCAGCTGCACAGTGGAAGTAGTAACAGGACTTGCCCCACTGACCAATATGAGACACAAACAAGTGGATTTGTGTATGTTACTCAGTGCAATGAATGGGATTTCTATTGCCACCCGTGCCCTGATGCTATCCACAGGGATTGAGTCTGGGTGTTTGGAGGGGGGATTCCATGGTCTTCAAGGTTCCCCAGCTTTGTGGTAGCCTTGGTAGTGTGAGAGCATCATCTCCCAATTTCATCTGGTCCTGTCCTGCTAAACTACAAATAAATGTTTGTTTTACAACTTTTATAATTGTGTGTGTGAAATATGCTGTGAGTGTGGATGCATTGTGCAAAGGTGTCTGCTGGAGGTCAAAAGACAGTTTTCAAGGGGCAGTTCTCTCCCTTGAGGCAGGGTTTCTCGTTTCTACCTTGCTGTGTATTTCAGGCTAACTGACACAAGAGTTTTTGGGTGAGTGAGTGTCTTGTTACTCTTGTCTCATGGCAGAATGCTGGGTTTGCAGAGGCTTGCCACTGCATCTGGTTTTTATTTAAAATAAGATGTCCCATGAGTCTTGTGCATTTCCCATTCGGTGGCTGTTTTGGTGGGAGGGGTTGGGATGTGTGACCTTGCTGAAGGAAGTATGTCACTGGAGGTGGGCTTTGAGATTTCAAAAGACCCCTGCCATTCCCAGTGTACTCTTAATTCTCTGCTTGTGAATCAACTGTTCCTGCCGTCATGCCTTCCTTCATCCTTCATCATGGACTCTAACCCTCTAGAACCATAAGCCCAACTAAAGGCTTTTTAAAAAATAAGTTGCCTTGACTATGGTGTTTTATCACAGCAATAGAAAAGTAAGACAGTGGGTTCTGGGGATGAAGCTTAGATTATCAAGGTTGTGTGACAAGTACTTTTTCCCACTAAACCATCTTACTAGTCCTAGATATATATTTTCAAAACCAATAATGGAATAGTAGGAAACAATACAGGTCTTCTATGAACTTAGTGGGGTACTGGATGCTGGGAGCTTAGTGGGGTACTGGATGCTGGGAGCTTAGTGGGGTACTGGATGCTGGGAGTTTAGTGGGGTACTGGATGCTGGGAGTTTAGTGGGGTACTGAATGCTGGGAACTAGTGGGGTACTGGATGCTGGGAGCTTAGAGGGTGAGTACTGGAGGCCGATATTTGTGAGGGATTGGCTCTTCTTGGCCCCTTGGCTTGCTGTGTTTTCCATGAGGAAGGGACAGCAGAGAACCCTTCGTGTTGTCTTAGTGTTTTGTGTCAGAGGGTAAAGAGTCTATAATAAATTGAAGAACATCTGCCTCAATTTCATGTCTACCTGTGATGGTTCATCTTCTCAACCTGATTGGATTAAGAGGTACCTGGGGAATCAACAAGGAACCTATAAGTGTGTCTATGAAGGTGTTTCCAGAGAGAGTGGCAGAACCCATCTTACAGGTTGGGCATCCTAATGGAATGGAAGAGGGAAGACAGGTAGGGTGGGCATTGCTACCTTCTGTGAGGTCTGGGGCTCCTCCAACATGCTACACTGCCATTCTGTCCTGCTGAAGAATGTGGAGCTAAACAACCATGGATAAGATCCCTCAGAAACCATGAACCCAGAGTCTTCCTCCTTACGCTGTGTGCACCAGGCATCCCATCACACCAATGAAATCTGAGCCACGCAGTCAGATCTATGATCATGAGGTTAGACCGAGTTGAGGCCCTATACTCATCATTGGTGTCTTACATGATGAGGGAGGAGAATGCCTCAAAGGTAGGGATGAGAGCATCGGAACCAACCAAAGCCCAAGGAACTGAACAAAGCAGAGGTATCTGCCCATATATAGCCTTGGCAGGGAAAGTCCTAGGGACCCCTTGACTTCACACTGGGTTTCTGTGGTGCTGAGTTTCTAGTTTGTGCTCACTTTTTGTGGTTGTTCTATGACACATACAGCCTGGCTTCACATGTGGACTAAGGTACTGAAGGAGGACATGGTGTCCCCTGAGTCCAGTATTCTGACAAATGCCTTAGTGAACTTCTCCAGGGATGTCAAGATGTGGCATGTGAGCTGAAGCAGAAACTCATCTAAGACAGAGTGCAGGGTGTGACACACACTGTCTACCCCACCACGATCCCACAGCTGGAACTGAAGTCAATTCCAAAGCCATTGTGATGGCTCTACAGATCCACTCCAAATTTACATTGTTTTTGAGATAGAGGTCTTTTATTTAGCTGCAAATACAACATTGTAGCCAAGGATAGCCTTGAGCTTGTGAACCTCCCATCTCCACTTCCCTTCCCCCAGTGCTAGGAGTCAGATGTACCCTACTGCACCCAGTTTACACACAAGTTGGGACAGAACCCAGGGGCTTTGTACTTGTGAGGCAAGCACTTACCTAAGCTACATCCCAAGCCAAATTTACAAGTATTTTGAAAATGCTTCTCACTAATGGACCAATAATATTTCTTCTAGTTTATCTTAGAAAAAAAAGACAGAAATTAGATGAATGTTTATCTCCTCAGGGTGTTGACCATGACCTTATTATAATGTGGGAAAAGTTGGGCAGGCTAGATTTCCAGTGGTGAGGCAGTGCTGAGGCAGATCACAGCACGTCCATGGGATGGAGTACTAAGCAGCCATTATAAATATTTATGAAAAGTGTTTAACGTTAACAAAGAGCCTTTAATGATGTAAGAGGAACCTATGTGGTATATTAACTGAAAAGAAAGCTGGGCATAAAATGTTTCAATATGATGTCAATCATGACAAAGAAATGTATGAGAAGATTTCAAGGAAATATGCCAAAATATCAGAGGTCACTGGGAAAGTTGTGTGTGGTTAATTTTTTATATACTTTCTGTACTTTTAAAATAACTTCCTATGCACACAAGTTATGTCCATAATCAAGAAAGAGGGAAGAACTTTAAAAATGCTCTGTGTGTTTTTCATTTTTATTTTCTCTGATGGATAGTTTGCACATCAACAAATTTTGACTGGTGCTAACTACTTAGGCCAATCACAACACACATATATGCACAGAGAGGTCACACAGGCTGTGCCAGGCTGGCCATGGCAAATGTACATCAAGTTACATAGGAGGAATTGTGGGACTGACTGGCTCAAACACGCCACCAGATGGCTGGGACACAGTTGGGTCACACTTCCTCTCCTGCTGCCTGTCAGCTGTTCTTCACTGAGATGTTGGGCCAGCAGGTGACCTCTCACTGGTACTCCCTGCAGCAGCCCTCAGTGGGTGAAGAGGATGCTGGTTGGCATCTGTTCTGGATCCCTTTCTTGTCCACTCTACAGTGGCATCTGCAGCTCTCTGCAAACTGGTCCAGGCACCAGATCTGCTCTTGATCACTCCTCCTCACCCCATTCCACTGTGGGTTGGACATGGCAAACTGAGAAAGAGCCTGGAGCCTGGCAGATACACACCTGATATGAACTATGCCCAGATACAGAATGGGAGGGAGCAGGAGGCATAAACCCAACACCATACACAAGCTCAGCCTTCACAGACAGGCCAGTGTCTCTAGGAAAATGATTACAATGGAGCTTAAGAGATGGGTGGAGTATGTGGAACCCTCCAGGCTATAGTCACGGGGAGAGGACAAACAGGGAACAGGACTTATATCTGACAGCAAAGCTGGGAGGGTGGATAGGTAATGGGTCCAACATGGTGCTAGATTATTGAAATTCAGAGCTATCCACACCCGGGGGTCATGCCCCTTTCCCAGTTCGTTCACATGGTAGGTTAATGAGGGTTTATTGTTTTAAGGGAGGGGCTTCTTGGTGGTTGGATAACTGATGAGACAGACTCCTGGGTTGGGCATGCTCTGGGAGGGCCATGCGACAGTGAGGGGCTCTCTATTGCTACACTCTGCA
>LOEQ01005047.1:3487-17436 GCA_001685075.1 Bramus lutescens | reverse complement strand
GCCGTGCGGGAGCTGGGCTGGATGAAAAGCAGGCCCGCTCCCCCTATTACTACATAGAGCCAACTAATTTTGGCTTTTGAATCTCTCCAAAGTTGTGAACTAAATACTCCTTTTCTCTTTACAAGCTCCCTGCCTCAGGGCTCTGTTGTTATAATGCAAAGCTGCTTAATTTTTTTCTCCATAAAATCATGCACACACAAATATATATGCATAGGTATAGAGACACTATATATGCAGAGGCACAGTGAGAAAAGGAAACAGAAATATGGAAAGAGCATGAATTCTGGCTCCTGTCACAGACACGTCCTCCAGGAACACTTACCCTTACTAACAGCTGCATGGCATTTCATAGTGGATAAGCAATAGCTTCTAGACGTCTCCGCTTCTGTTCAGCAAAGGGTCTTTGTAAAGTAGTGTTTCTAGTTCCAGTGGACAGACTTCTTGCAAAAAGAAAGTAAGAATATTGATCTAAGCACAGCCTCTGGAACAAATGATGTCAAGCAGATGGATAGCCAATGCAGACTAATCAAGACTCTGACTTTCAACACCATAATATCGAAGGTTTACAAAATATATTTGCACCTAGGCCTTCTGGGTTACCAGCCTCCCCAGCCAGTGACTATTGACTGAATAAGAAGGGTCCAAGTGCTGGACAATGTGGTGAGCCCTGGACAGTCAGCTCCACCCACCTAGCAGGCATTTCTTTATGTAAGCTTGTACATGTGTGACAGCAGTTCCCTACACACACGTGTGTGCATGTGTGACAGCAGTTCCCTATACACATGTGTGTGCATGTGTGACAGCAGTTCCCTACACACACGTGTGTGCATATGTGACAGCAGTTCCCTATACACATGACAGCAGTTCCCTACACACACGTGTGTGCATGTGACAGCAGTTCCCTACACACATGTGTGTGCACGTGACAGCAGTTCCCTAAACACACGTGTGTGCATGTGTAACAGTAGTTCCTTAAGCACACACGTGTGTGCATGTGTGACAGCAGTTCCCTACACACACGTGTGACAGCAGTTCCCTACACACACGTGTGTGCACACGTGTGACAGCAGTTCCCTACACACACGTGTGTGCACTTGTGACAGCAGTTCCCTACACACACGTGTGTGCACGTGTGACAGCAGTTCTCTACACACACGTGTATGCACATGTGACAGCAGTCTCCTATACACATGTGTGTATGTGTGACAGCAGTTTCCTAAGCACACATGTGTGTGCATGTGTGACAGCAGTTCCCTAAGCACACACGTGTGTGCATGTATGACAGCAGTGTCCTAAGCACTGTCCACCTTTTCTTTTGAAGACAGGATATCTTACTGCCTGTGGCTTGCCAAGTAGGCTAAGTTAGCTGGCCATGGAGTCTCAGAGATCTTCCTGTGTCCACTCCCCAACATTGAGTTAATAAAAGTGCATGCCACCAAAGCCATCATTTTTATGTCGGATCTGGGGATTGAAGCATTTTCCTGCCTGAGCCATCTCTTCAGCTTGGCACACACACCCCTTTGAGCTGAGAAGTGGGTGCTGTACGTGTTGGGGTCAGAGAACAACCTATGGGAGCCAGTTCTGGGTACCAAACACAGGTCTTCGGGCTGGATGGTAAGTGCCTTTATCCATCAAGCCTTCCTCCTACCTCTGATGCTTCTTAATAAATATCAGCTAAGCTGACTGACCCTTAACACTGTGTCTTTCAGTAGCATAGACACGGATATGTCAAACACCATGCTTACTGACACTGCCCCGTTTAGTCCTCAGGGGACTGTGCCTGCTTTACAGATTAAGAAAATGAGGTTTAAGGATGTGAGGCGCATTACCTGAGAGTCCAGTTGCTAAGAAGCAGCAGAGTGAAAAAAGGGAACACAGACAGAGATTCTTCTAGGGCGGAGCCTGGGCTTTTTATACTCTGTGTTTCTAAAGTAAGTACACATTAGGCATTCAACCTGTCCAGCAAGTGTGTTAGCCTCTTCTGGGACACTCACAAGCAGTGTTCTGAAGTTTCCAAACCACATGTGCGTGGAGGAAACACATGATTTCCAAAAGGGAGCCACATGGAATAGCGCATAAGCCAATGGAAGCATATTTCATTAAGTCAGGAAAAAAAGCAAACAAAGCAAAACCCTAAGCTAGTGCATGGCCTCCAGCTTTTGAAATCACCTCCCCGTGCCTTGAGCAGGCGGCTTACCTGAGATGCCTTCTCTTCAAACTGGCAGTTAACCTGAAATGTCCTTTTCACCTCATTTCACTTCTAAAAACTGCGTAGTTCATAGGCCCAATGCAAACATCCTTATTTGCTGTTTGCCTGAAGTCCCTTTGTGAGCTCAGTCTCCTCTTACTCCCGCTGTGTTCCCATGGAGCAAAGGTCTTTTTAACTTGATCCCCTCTCCCCATATCTGTATGCTTTCTGAGGCTCCAGGCTGTGTCTTGCTTTGTTTCCAATCTCTGTTGCCCCTTCAGGAGGCCAGGAATACCAGACCTCCCTGGAAAGAGACACTTGGAGTCAGAGAAGCCTAGAACCAGGTTAGGTTTCGCCAATGACTAACTGTAAGACCTTTGGCAGGCCAGCCATAATGATGCACACCCTTGATCCCAGCACTCAGGAGGCAGAGACAGGCAGATCTCTGTGAGTTTGAAGCCAGCCTGGTCTACAGAGTGAGTTCCAGGACAGTTAGAGCTATACAGAGAAACCATGTCTTGGAAAACACACACACCAACAATAAACACCCTGACATTTCCTCTTTCATTTAACACATAGAAAGTAAACATAAAACATGAGCCATCAGTTACAAGGGTGATAGCTCATGCCTATAATTTTGATAGTCAGGAAGCTGAGGCAGAAGGACCATTAAGACTTTGAGGCCAGACCCACATAAAAAAAAGCAAAACAAATTCTTTAATACCGGTATCTCTATAAGTCCAACCTCTGCTTCTACAGTTTCCACAACTCGACCTTGCTGCCTGCCAGCTGAGGGTAGCTTCACTCAGTGCTCATTCTCCCAAAACTGGCCATGCTGCCTCTGTCCCATGTCAACCCTTCGTTTGCTAAGGCCGTTCCCCCATTTGCTAAGAATGGCTGTCATCAGGAAGGAAGTACGGTGTCATTGCTGCTCAAGCACTATTGTGAGGATCCCAGCTTGCCCCTCTGTGGTCCTACTCTCCCCCAATAGCCAGTGTAGCATTTCAAAGCAAAAGCCATCCTGTGTTTGTCCCTGCAGGGGTTAGCAAGATGACTCAGTGGGTAAAGGGGCCTGCTGTCAAAACTGACCACCCTAGGACTGCTCTCCTCTGACCTTCACTTGCCCTTCCCACACACAGGATAAATAAGTATATTAATACATGGAAAAGCGTGGCCCAGCAACATGTCTTACCATGGTAGTCAGCTTCAGACTTTTTTTTAAAAACTGTAACCACAGGTCATATCTGGCCTGCCTCCTTCCTGACTAAGCACCACCTTGCCCTGACTCACTGGGTCCCAGCTGCTAAGCTTAGACACCTGCCTCTTCCTGGAATACTCGGTCTTTGCATCCAGAGCTTGGATCCCTTGCTATTTGCATGTCAAAATGTCAAAACATTCAACAAATAGTCACTTCCTGATGGCCAGGTGAGCAGGGCTCCTCTGACAATTCCCAGAAAATGTGTATCATGGCTGGCATGCTGTTTAGACATTATCTGACACCCTCATCCCTAACCCTGACATCCCCTAAATATGGGAGGGTCTTTGCCTTGCTCAGTGCTGTGCCCTTCATGAACACTGCCAGGAGTGGCGGCCCGTACCTGTCACGGCAGCACTTTCATGGTGGAGGCAGAAGAATCAGGAGCTCGAGGATATCTTTGGCTTTGTGGTGAGTGTACCTGGGGTACATGAGGTCCTGACTCTAGAGTACAACAAAAAGTGAACACATTATTTTTATACTAAGAAGGAAAATGCAGCCTTCTGGTGGTGGTGGCGCATGCCTTTAATCCCAGCACTTGGGAGGCAGAGGCAGGAGGTTCTCTATGAGATCGAGGCCAGCCTAGTCTATAAGAGCTAGTTCCAGAACAGGCTCCAAAGCTACAGANGGTGGTGGTGGCGCATGCCTTTAATCCCAGCACTTGGGAGGCAGAGGCAGGAGGTTCTCTATGAGATCGAGGCCAGCCTAGTCTATAAGAGCTAGTTCCAGAACAGGCTCCAAAGCTACAGAGAAACCTTGTCTCAAAAACGCAAAACAAAAAAAGCCAAAACAAACATAAACAAAAAAAGAAGGAAAAATGCTATAAATAAAATAAGAATATAATTATCCTTCCTAACTAGAAAGTCAAGGGAAATGAGTCAAACCTTCCCCCCAACAATGTGTCACACAGAGAGGCAGCAAAGTCACATTACTTCAAGCTCTGTATTGTTTATTAACAGAGTTGCTGGTCAGTTAATGATCCGATTGCTAGTCGCTTCACATCCCTAGGCTTGTAAAGAACAGTCATCTTCCAGGAGCTTCTGGGAAGATTATTGCCTGGGCTGGCAACTTTACCACAGCCTCTCCTACCCCGATGCCCATACACAGGGCCATCTTTTCCTCATTCCCTCCCCCAATCCTGACCATCCTTTAGGGCACACTCAGATTTGCCAAGATGTGACCCTGACAACAGACCACGGTGCTCTTTAAGAGCCCCAAGCTTTCTCAAAGGCACTGAGTGGGGAAGCAACATTTTTGTAGACCTTGCTACAGTAAAATGTCACTATGAATTTTCCAGCTGAGTTATTAAAAAAAACTCACTGCTTACAGGAAAACACTGTCAAAGATGGGTGGGAGGTAGAGTAGAGACAGAAGGAGCTCAACTTTGAGGCTAGCCTGGGCTACCTGGTAAAGGTTAAGGAGGGAAAGGGTTAATGGATGCAATTTCTTAGAATCTGTCTCAAGTGAGAAAATACTAGATGATTTTCTAGCATTCATGATGCCCTAGTTTAATTCCCAGAACTAAAAAGGAGCACGAAGTAGGGCACTGAAAAAGTGTCTTTCTAGCCCGGCAGCGGTGGCGCATGCCTTTAATCCCACTACGTAGGAGACAGAGGCAGGTGGAGCTCCGGGAATTTGAGGCCAGCCTGGTGTAGAGAGCAAGTTCCAGGACAGCCAGGGCTGTTACACAGAGAAACCCTGCCTCAAAAAAACAAAACAAAACAAAAAGTGTCTTTTTGTACACACTTCTGTGAAGAAGATAGCGTAGACACCGTCATCATCCATAGAGCTTATCAATAATCTCTTCACATACAAGGGGCTTCTACTTGGCTGCTGTAACAACAGCCATTTGGCATTGACCTGGGGCTTATAGCACACAAGGTTGTGTGTTAAATGACCTCATTCTATCCTTCAAGAGGGAGATCCAAGCATCTGCTACTATGATTCTTCCAGTTTTAAAGTGTTTATTTTATTTTTTTGTGTGTACACTTATGAGGGTGTCTGTATAGTTCAGGAGACAGTGTCAGATCTCCTAGAGCTGGAGGTACAGATGGTTATGAGCCACCCAGTGTGGTTGCTGGGAACTGAACTTGGGTCAAGGGCTCTTAACTACTGAGTCATCTCTTCAGCCCCATTTATTCCTGTTTTACAGATAAAGCAATCAGTAATATAGCTTCAACTATATGCCCATGGTAAGAGAGCTGGAAAGGACAGGGTTAGTTTGAACTTACTTCACCTGACTTCAAACTCCTGTTCTGCCATTTCTAGTTATTTGCTTTTGACAGGGTTAGCCTCAAACACTCTTTGTAGCCAAGGAAGAGCCTGAAGTTCAGGTCCTCCTGCCTTTCCACCTAGGGCTTAGATGGCAGGCATGGACCCTCACACCGTTTCTGTTCTACTGTGACTATAGTACGTCACATGTCTCCATCTAAAAACTGGACCTGGAGCTGCACCAAGTGGTACAGGCCTCAGAGGTTCCAAGTTCTTACCTGGACTACAGTGTAGGGGTTCAAGGCCTAGATGACTTTAAAATATGGCTCAGTGATAGAGCGCTTGTCGAGCATTCACAAGGCCTTGTGTTCAGGCTCCAGTACCACAAATAGGAATGATAGTAAATTAAGTAAATGCTGCAGTTGAGGGCTGGGGTGCAGCTCAGTTGCAGAGCACTTGCCTAGCATGCACAAAGTCCCAAGTCTGAATCCTGTCAATGCAAACCCAGGCATGATGGTGCATACCCATAAACTCATAAACTCAGGAGTAGAAGCAGGACAATCAGAAGGTCAAGCCAGTAAGGACTCATGACACCGGGCCTGATGACCCACATTTGATTGATATCTACATGACAGAAGGAGAGAACTGACTTCTGCAAGTTGTCTTTGATGTCTACATGTATGCCACAGTGCTTGAATGCACGTACACCCGCACACACACACACACACACACACACACACACACACACACACAATGTAATAACATAACAAGGTCATCTTTGGCTATATAGCCGGTTCAAGGCCAGCCTGGACTACATGAGACCTTGTGTGTAAATAAGTCAGAGTACATAAATACTTTAAATATTCTATCTGAAATAAAAGGAAGCAGTTAATACAATCTCAGCTAAGAGCAACCAAGTCTACCATCTTTCTCCTTTTTTCGGTTCTTTAGAAAAATATTTAAATACATGCAGAAGTGAGGCAGAATCTTCTTAATGGGATCTTTCTTCCTTCAACACGTTAAGTATTACAGCACTGGTTTGCAGTAGTTTGGCCATAGCCCCAGCGTTACTAATTTCCACACTTCATTAATAAATAAATAGAGGTCCAAACCTATAAGATAGCTCTGTAGATCACTTGGAAGTTGAGAAGACATTCACACACAAACAAAAATCCCCAAACGCCTGATTGTAAACAGGAATCAAAATACCAAAACTTGCCAAATTCAAGTTTCTAAAGTCAGCTTCTGGATCCCTGCTTTGAGAAGATTTCAGACGTGAATAGTTTAAAGACCTAGGGACAAATTTGGGGCTCTGTGCCAATGCACACAAGAAAAATGATCTGCTGTTGAACCATGAAACAAGTCTCAGAAATTTGGATGGTTTGGAACAGAAAGGATCAGGGAGTCTATAGCAAGGACTCAGAAGCACAAAATTTTCAGGGAATTAGATGGCATAAATTAAATTCTTATCTCGATTTCCCTATATGCGTAAATTTTGTTTTCCCCAATGAAAAGGCAAGAGAATGCAAAGCTGTAAGGGAAGAGCTAGGAAGGAGTCTGGCATGCGGGCTGGCACACACCTGAAGCCCAACATTTGGGAGGAGAGGTAGGAGAATTCAAGGTCATCCTTGGCTACAAGTTTGAGGCCAGGCTTGGTCATATGAGACCTTGGGGAGATAGTGGGGGAATGGTGAGGGGATAGTGGGGTGTGTGCTATTAGAGAACTGATCAGTATTTCAGCTTGCTTTTCATTTGAGTTTTGAGACAGGGTCTTACTTTGTAGCCATGGCTGGCCTGGAACTTGCTATGTAGACCTGGTTGGCCTAGAACTCACAGATCTGCCTAATATTGCAGTTTTAACCCAGAGTCTTGCTTTATGCAGTTTCATGGAAAGGATGAAAGGAGTTCCCTCAACAGATGGAGGATGAGCTATTGAAACATAACTGTGTCCTGACATCACCCCTGAGCATTGCATGCACCATCTTATTTAGTATTCATATGGTATATAATATTATCCCCACCTTCAAAGGACAGAGTAGAGTGAGGACAGAGATGCCCCAGTCACATTGCCAGTCAAAAAGCCCTAGTCAAACCTGAGATTCCTCAACTGTGTTTGCCTTCTACTCTATGGGGACCCAACCTTCTTTCTATTACTGTGGACTTCAGGGACCAACAGGGCCACTATCTGCCTGTGAAATCACGAACCATCTTTGAAACAGACCAGGAAGGTTCCTGAACTATGAAAGCAAGTAAACCTTCACCACAAATGTGTGGAGTTCAGCTAACTGGGTCTGAATCCTGCTCTTATCATTTCTGTTTGTGTCACCTAGAAAGTCCCAGCCTTCTCATGCAAGGGGTGTCACAAGGCCACATGAAGTGGTGACAGAGATCAAATGAAATGATATGTCTGAGTTCTCAGGGTATGGTGATCTAACAATAAAAGGCATTATTTTGAGCTTGTAAAACAAACCTGCAGCCTTGAGATTACCTCAAAATGCCAAAGCCAAAGGGTTAGAGAGGATGAAGCAGAAGAGTGGACCTGGGTCTTAAAAGGAGAAAGAAAATGAAAGGAGAGAGGTTGGAAGGGTTATGACACCCACTGTAACAGGAATGAAGATATTTGAACTTGAGATCCAAACACAATATAGCTAAGCTATTGTGTAACTATTGAGTCCATAGTTACAAGTATGAAGAAAACAACCCTGTGTACATGCTCATGTGAATACACACACACACACACACACACACACACACACACACACACACTTTCTCCCGAGTGAAAATGGGAAGGAGAGTATTTATAATACTTTAAGTACACGTAACTCAGCGACTCGTGCTGGGAAAGGTCACTGAGCCCAGAGACCCTGCCTCAGAGTGGGCAGCTGCAGGTTCCCTAGAAGACAAGAGGGCCTTTTCCAGCCTGGCAGATTACATACACCAGGGCTGCCGAGCAAGCCATACCAGAGCAGGAGGTGGGGTGGAGGACACTGGGAAATCCCTAGTGTTGCAGAGACGTCAGTGACCCTAGACTTTCCAGACAGCTTCCAGACTTTGCAGCTTTAAGTATCATATCCAACAAATTGAAAGCAAAAGTCTTGAATATATTTAGCAATGTCTGTTGATACCAAACACCACTGAGAGAATCGGTGAGTGCATAGATCTGTTTCAAAACCGGCAGCTGGGGCTGAACACAAACCAAATCAAGATCATCAAGTCAAGGGCTAGAACGGAGGGGGGTGGGTTCACAGGGCTGACCTTGCCTTTGCTTGCCCTTTCACCTCTCCTCTCACCCAGGAGGGGTGGGAAGATGCTGGGATTTAAGCTATGCCCAGGAAAGCAAGCAGACACTCCCCCATCTCCAGTACGTGGGCGCTTCCCAAGCTGGCCCTTGGCTCCTGCGACCTCAAGCATTTCAACGCTCTAATATCCTCCTTTCTGGGCTGCAGGAAAGACTATATCCTTCGCAACAGCAGCCTCCGGCTCCGGGATCTGAGATTCCCTGATCGGCCCAGGCTCTTCCTGGCTTAGCTGCCTTGTGATTTCCCGAGGAGTCTCCCGGTGCAGCCCAGCCCTGGAGGGTCCCCTCTTTTGTTTGTAGGGAGAACATCGCTGCTGTACAACACTAGAAGCCGGGCTGTGGGGGCGCTTCCCCGTCAGCCTACCCACGTTCCCCCCACCCCCGCACTAGGAGTCACCAGCTCCAGCACACGGGTCCCCATTGTCCCCACCCATTCCTTGCCCAAACACTTACTTCCCAGTCGCTCTGCTTTCCATGCTGTCTCCTCCACCGCCCCATAGCGCCTCAGAGGCTTCTCAGCTTCCCGATGGACAGACAGAGATTGCTTTGATTCCATCGCTAATCCTCCCGAGCAGGTCAAGGGATTCGCTTTCACTCCATCCTTGCTGAAGGCTTCAAGGAGGAAGGCGGCTCCGGTTAGCAGTGTTTTAAGGGGTCCGGTGTTCACGAGGAAGCAGCTCCATCTCTTCCACTGCCAGCACCCTAAAGAGCCCAACTGGTACCCAGGATGGGGGAGGGATGCATAACACATGCGCAATGGAAGCTGGAGGGGGGAGTTATGGGGGCTGGGTAGGGAGAAAGAGGGACAGATGATAAACTCTCTAGAACAACAAAAACAAAACCAACTAAAATAAAATAATCTGCAGAGGAAGCAAGAATAAGGTACCTGCCCATATTGGAGCTAATGAAGAGGCTTTGCGTGAATGGATTTAGCAATTGTGGGAGGCTTGGGATCTGTCAGAGGGCTGGTAGGTGTCAAGTGTGACTGGTGAGTCAGACTGTATCTGTAGATGATATGGCCTTTGTGAAGGATGTGGACCCCAGCTCGAGGGATCTGTGTTGTTCGCATTTATGTGCATGAATTTTCTGTGTTGTTCGCATTTATGTGCATGATTTACATATAAAGAAGAGCAGCAGACACCCACTGTGTGTGTATGTGTGTGTACGTGTGTATGTGTACACCTGTGTTGATCCTGTGTTTTTGTGTGAACAGAAACAAGAGAGGCAAAAATATTTTGGACATATGGCCAACAAAGCTATTTGGAACACTGATCTTTACAAATCTGGAGAATAATCATAGAGACCAAACATGATAACATTAAAATATAAGGCCAGGACTGGCAATGGGCCTCAATTGGTACAGCATTCGCAGCCCAAACATGGGGACCCACAGCTGAGCCCCAGAACCCACATTTAAAGAGGAGCAGGTGCGGCAGTGTATACTTCTAATCTCAGCACTGGGAGCAGAGACAGGAGGAGTCCTAGGACTTCCTAAGACACCTTACACCAACTTCTGGCCTACACACACACACACACACACACACACACAGAGTATGTATGTGTGTGTGTATATATATGTGTACACACATACATATACACATACACAAACTATGTATGTGTATATATTTATACACAATGTATATATTATATATCTATATGTTGTATATATGTATATATGGTGTATATAAGTAAGTAAAGAATGAGAATGCAGTTCAGTGGGTGGAATGCTTGCCATAACATGAGCAAAGCCTTGGGTTCTATCCCCAGAACTGCAAAAGCCTAATGCATAAGTTGAGGCAGGTGGATCTGAAATTCAAAGTCATCTTTGGCTCTGTAAGGAGTTTGAGAATAGACTAGACCATGTCTCAAATGAATGAATGAATGAATAAATAAATAGATAAATGTAATTAGCAGCTAGGCTGATAAAAATCAATACTACTTATTGAATGATTGCTAAGCATAAAACACCAATGTTTCTGTGAAAGCTAGCACTCCACTCCCCCTAATTTTACAGAAGACAGAATTGACATTCAGAGAGTTCACTTACCCAGATCCCCACATTTCTCAGGTACCAAATCAGCCCTTGAATCCAGAATATATGAATTTGTATTCTCCCTCTTATTGTTCTAATTTCCTTGACTGTGGTTATATTATATTTTTAAATTGTTTGTTCCTGCATGTATGTCTGTGTGGGGGTGTTAATCTCCTAAAACCAGAGTTACAGACAGTTGCAAGCTACCATGTGGGTGCTGGGAACTGAACCTGGTTCCTCTGGAAGAGCAGCCAGTGCTCTTAACCCCTGAACCAATTCTCCAGCCCCTGTGGTTATATTTAAAGAACCTAAAAAATGATATGTAAGTGCATAAGCTGGGGTGCATGTGGGGGAGGTGCATGTGAGTACAAGCACTGCTCTCAGAGGTCAGAGGCGTTAGATCCCCTGGAGCTGAAATTACAGGCTGTTGTGAACCACCAGATATGGGTGCTGGGAACCAAACTCAGGTTCTTTGCAAGAGTCATGCATGCTCTTACCTGCCAAACTGTCTCTGAAGCACCTTAACTGCAGGTATATTTTGCATGGAGGGAGAGGAGCAGATAAGGTTCTCTAGGTCAGGAGATGCTGGCTTACTATTTGCTGGTTATTTTGTGATGTATCTGGGGACACTGGTACTTTTCTTTATGCCTTGGAAGTGTAAAGCAGACCAGTTTTTCAAGAAAATAATTCTGTCACTTAAAAAATTATCAACAGTGAACTCCTAAAGAGCTTATGAGAGAAAAAGGAGCTAGCTTCAAAAAGTCCTAAAAAACTAAACCTAGATTATAATTCCAGGTTTTGTTCTGTTTTGTTTGGGAGTTTGAATTGAGATAGGGTCTCACCATTTGGCCACTTCTGAGAGATCCTAACCTAATTAGATAAAAACATAAAGTAACATCTTATTTCCTTTATTAGCAAGCTTGAGAAATGAAACAAGGAAGTTGGAGTCTCCGTAGTTAGGAGTACTGGCTGTTCTTGCGGAGGGCCAGGTATAGGCAGAGGCCACTTGTTTGCTCCCGGCTGCCCAGAACTGAAATAACCACACAGAAACTGTATTAATTAAATCACTGCTTGGCCTATTAGCTCTAGTTTCTTATTGGCTATCTCTTGCATCTTAAACCAACCCATTTCTATTAATCTGTGTATTGCCACATGGCTATGACTTACCAGCAAGGTTCCATCCAGCATCTGTCTCCAGCTGGGATACATGACTTCTCCCTGACTCCGCCTTCTTTCTCCCAGCATTCAGTTTAGTTTTTTGTGCCTAACTCTACTCTGCCCTATCACAGGCCAAAGCAGTTTCTTTATTCATTAACCAATAANTATTAATTAAATCACTGCTTGGCCTATTAGCTCTAGTTTCTTATTGGCTATCTCTTGCATCTTAAACCAACCCATTTCTATTAATCTGTGTATTGCCACATGGCTATGACTTACCAGCAAGGTTCCATCCAGCATCTGTCTCCAGCTGGGATACATGACTTCTCCCTGACTCCGCCTTCTTTCTCCCAGCATTCAGTTTAGTTTTTTGTGCCTAACTCTACTCTGCCCTATCACAGGCCAAAGCAGTTTCTTTATTCATTAACCAATAAAAGCAAAACATATTCAGAAGGACTTCACACATCAGACCCGGGTTCCATTCCTAGAACCCACAAGACAGATCACAATGGTCTGTAACTCCAGTTCAAAGGTACCTAGTGTCCTCTTTTGGTTTACAAAGGCACTTCATGCATGTATACAGATACACAGTAAGAACACCCATACACATAAAATAAAAATAAATCTTAAAAAACCCCCAAAGAAACAAGATTGTCACCCACATGGACAAATGCATCCACATAAAGCCTGAGAGAGCATGAGAAGTTATTCTAGACAAAAAAGAATAGAGTAAAGCATGGTTTATTGATAGCAGCATTTTTTAGGTGGGCTCTGTTTGCTAGAGGCAAATGTGTCTCATTTAAGAGAAGCTTCCTGACTCAGCTTTAACGGCAGAACCTTGCAGCTCTTTTAAGAGGTCCTGCCATGAAACTCTTAAATAGTGTTGATGAGAAGCTAATCACATGGTTTTTGATTTTCAACCGTAGCAGGATAAAAGCCACGCCATTGGGGCTGGAGAGATGGCTCAGCAGTTAAGAGTATTGCCAGCTCTTCTAAAGGCCCTGAGTCCAATTCCCAGCAACCACATGGTGGCTCACAACCATCTGTAATAAGGTCTGGTGCCCTCTTCTGACCTGCAGGCATACACACTGATAGAATATTGTATACATAACAATAAATAAATAAATAAATAAATAAATAAATTTTATTTAAAAAACCCATGCCATTTTAAAATGCTGGCTTTCTGGGCCATCCTGTCAACTCAAACCCTGACTCTTCAGGCAAGAGGTTTGGCTACAGAGCATTTGAGGGTGGTTTGTGAGCACACTGCTGCAGCTTGCTTGCTGGCAGGGACCTTTAAATGCCACAGAGTTGTGGCAATAAACACGGCTACAGCCAGTACCTCCACCATGAGGCTGGAATCTCAGAAAGCTAAAGAATGGTCTGGATCTAGCCATCAAAACCACAGTTTTAATCCTACCCATATTGCTTAGCAAATTAAAGACTCATGCGGTCAGAAAAAGAGAGAGATATACAGTAAAGGTAGATTCAAAGAAAAAAAAACCTCTAAATGATTTACTGTGTGTTTAAAAATATATGTAGGCTTGGGAGAAAAAAAGCATAAAGTCCTTAAAAGAAAAAAAAAAGAGAGAGTAGTTGGGTGCGGTGGCACATACCTTTAATCCTAGCACTTGGGAGGCAGAGGCAGGTGGATATCTGTGAGTTCAAGGACAGCCTGGTCTACCGAGGAAGTTCCAGGACAGCCAAAGATACACAGGAAACCTGTCTCAAAAAGCCAAAAATTAAAAGAAAAAATAAAAGAAATAGAGTTTAAAATAAAGCCACGTAAAGATGGAAAACACACAGA
>LOEQ01005046.1:239926-251807 GCA_001685075.1 Bramus lutescens | reverse complement strand
AAAGAAAGAAAGAAAAAGGAAAGAAAGCCAATTCAAACCACCCCTAGCAGCTTCTTGCAGATGGATCTAGCTGTTGATTTGAGGGCAATTGTCTCCTATGAATTTTGCCAATGTGTGACAATTACCCAAGTTCCTGGGCTAAGAAGCAGCCCTGCTGTGAAAATTTATAGTGTTCAATAGTCCTCAAAATTTCTCATTTGTTACCTATGGTGAGATGGAGAGGTAGCCTTGGCGGGTGGGGAGAGTATTGAATACACAAAGGCAACCAGGAGGACGGCACATCAGTATGAACCAGGCAAAGCCTAAGAACATCCTCTACCACTGGCAAGGATGAACTACCATTCATATATGGGGATCTGCATGCCACATGCCTTGAGTTCTTCTAATTTACAAACTGTTCAGACCGATAACTTGGTTGTCAATGAACTTAATGGTACCTGAAGTCCTGATTTAAAGGACTTTTAAAGAATATTATTCATAGATTTTTGGGTAGCTGCGGAGGTGGTGCAGCCAATACAGTGTTTGCCATGTGGTATGAGGACCTGAGTTTGGATTTTCCAGTGTCCATAGAAAAAGCTACGTGTGGTGGTGCACACCTCTAGTCTCAACACTAAAGATGGAAATTCCAGAGACTCCTTGGAGATTGCTGCCCAGGCACTGTTGCTGAATCAGTGATCAGTGGTGCAGCAAAAATCCCTCTCTGAAGCAATAATGAGGAGAACAAATGTCAACATCTGGCCTTCATATGCATTTGCACACATGCACACACACACACACACACACACACACATACACACACATCTAGGATTTGCAAAATCCAGTGGAGTCCAGAGCATTGAATAGAATGAGTAGTCACTTCCCTAATTTAGTGAAAGTAAGCAAACTTTTCTGGGAACGGGTAAGATCAGGAATACTTTAGACTCTGGAGGTCACACTATCCCTCTCACGATCAGTTCTGTTAGCTTTGGTATTGGAGAGCAACCATACACATAAGTGACTGTGGCTTGTCCCCAGGAAAATAGACACCGAATTCTTGCATTTATTTGACAAGTCTTTATTTCCTTAGCACAGTTTATTTTCTTGTCCACATTTTAAGTTTCTACAGAGTAGGTCCCATTTCTTGCTTGTGTGCTAAAGGCAGATGCTGCAGAAATATTAGGTAGATGGAGAACCCTACACTGTTGTAGGTTCATTCCTGGCTGTGACAAATACAACTACCAAATTCAACTTAATGTAGGAAATAGTTTATTTCATTTTATAGGTATAGTCCATCACTGAGAATAGTCAGGGCAGGAATTCAAGATCTTGAAGCAAAAAGCATAGGGAAATAGTTATTACTGGCTCATTCTCACACCCATACTTAACTAATTTTATCATACACCCTAGGCCCATACGCCAAAGGAGAGTGCTGCCCACAATGAGCCCTCACACATCCGTGAATAACAAGTCAATCTAAACAGGCATGCCCACAGGCCAATCTGAGCTAAGAAATTCCTCAATTGAGGCTCTCTTGCCAGATGACTGTGAGCTGTGTAGGTTGACAATTAAGACTAACTGGAAGAACCATGCTAATGAACCATGGTGAGAAAGTTGTCTCTTAGAATGACTGATGCAGCAACATAATGGAGGAATGGTTTGTTGTGGCTCATGGCTTCAGATGGTTCAGTCCATGTTGTTTGCTTCAATGTTGTTGGGCTTGGAAGGAGAAAGAACACTGTGCCTGTTGGAGTATGAAGCAGAGGCTGTTCACATCAGGGTACGTGGGAAGAAAGCAGAGAGCATGAGACAAAAAGGGTTCAGGAATGATGCATTCTCAAATATCCACCCCAGTGACCAACTACCGAAAGCTGGATATTATCTCATTAAATTTCCAAAACCTTTTAAAATGACACTGCTGACCGCAGCCCCGCCAAGGTGCCATCTGCCAGCCGCCGCGGGAGCCAGGAGTGCTGGGCCGCGCGGCTCCACCATGGCCCTGACCCTGTTCGATATGGATTAATACAGAGCTCCTGTTTGGAAATGTTGCTTGTACCAGCTGCACCAGGAAGCCCCTCATCTCGAAGGATCACCTGTACTCGTGAGGTAGAAAACAGACCAAAGCATTACGGAAGAGAGTTTCATGGCATGATCTCTAGAGAAGAGACTGAACAGCTCTTGAGTGTGGCTGAGGGGAGCTACCTCATCTGGGAGAGCCAGCGACAGCCGGGGACATACACTTTGGCTTTAAGATTTGGAAGTCAAACCAGAAACTTCAGGCTGTACTACGATGGAAAGCACTTTGTTGGGGAGAAACGCTTTGAGTCCATCCACAATCTGGTGACTGATGGCTTGATTACTCTCTATATTGAAACCAAGGCAGCAGAGTTCATGACGATGAACCCAATTTATGAGCACATAGGATACACAACCTTAAACAGAAAGCCAGCATACAAACAGCACATGGCAGTCCTGAAAAGAGACACATGATGAGAAAGAGGCGACAGGCCAGGATGGGGTGTCAGAAAAAAGGTTGACATTACTTGTTAGAAGAGCGACTCTGAAAAAATGAACAAATTCCAAAATATGAAAAGGTTCATAATTTCAAGGTCCATCCGTTCCTAGGGCCACACTGGTGTGAATACTGTGCCATCTTCATGTGGGGCCTCATTGCTCAGGGAGTGAAATGTGAAGACTGTGTGGGTTGAATGTTCACAAGCAGTGGTCCAAGATGGTCCCCAAGAACTGTAAGCCAGACAGACCTGAAGCATGTGAAGAAGGTGTACAGCTGTGACCTGACCACGCTCGTCAAAGTGCACACCACCAAGCGGCCCATTGTGGTGGACACGTGCATCAGGGAGATCGAATCCAGAGGTCTTAGTTCCAAAGGACGAGTATCAGGATTCAATGACCTAATTGAAGATGTCAAGATGGCTTTTGACAGAGATGTTGAAAGGCAGATATTTCTGTGAACATGTTTGAAAATATCAACATTATCACTGGTGCACTTAAACTGTACTTCAGGGATCTTCCAATGCCTCTCTGTCCTGGGTTTTCTGTGGTTGTCACCCAGCATGCTTCCCAGAGCAAACTGTCCTGACTTTGCTTTTGGGGTCCATGCCATCGGTTTCTGATGCTTGCACACTCACACACACACGCATAGGCAGCGCCCTGGCTGTTGCAGCACGGCCACTGTGCCATCCACCCACCCCATACTCGGTTCCTCTACCATAGTGCTTTCTCTCCAGCAAAGCAAGATGTTTGCGGATCTGCCACTTCAGTAAGCTGCCCTACCAATACAAGTGCACCACAGAGCGTTTTCTGTTAAATTATTGGTTTTCAGCTGTAAATTTATATTTTTATCTGGCATGCAGTTGTTAATTTATTAAATTTGGCTTTTAGAAATTGTAAAAAAAATGACACTGCTAAGACAGCTCTATGTAACCACAGAGATAATTTATTAGTATAAACATATTGAATATAACATTTAAAATAAATAAAATAGCACAACTAGCTGCAAGCAAGTGAGCCTGGGAAGGGGCCATTTCATATCTAAGCCATCATTCCTCCTTGTTAATACAAGAAATTTTCACTCAGTGAAGTCTTGACTTGTCACGATCTACCTCTTCTGTTAAATTCTATTTAAAGCTGTGTGTATGTATATGTAAATTTGTGCACATGTATTCACTTGTGTGTAGTTGTCCACAAAGGCCACAGGAAGGAGTTGAATCTTATGGAGAGATTTACAATCATTTGTGAGCAGTCTGATGATGTGGGTGCTGAGAGCTGAACTGGGGTCCCAAGCAAGAACAGTACGTGTCCATAACCTTGGGGCCATTTCTTTCCCCCACCTCTTATTTTGAAACACTGAAACAACTTCTCTGAAGATCACAACGAACACCAGTGTCCTTTAGACAGCAAAATATGACCAGAGATACGAATAGGTCTTCAAAAAAGCAAGCAATACATTTAAAAGAAGAATGGTTTCATTACAGAGATGGAGCTGCTGAGAAATTTCACTTCCCTGGTGTTCCCCGAGGCCAGCCTTGGGCCTAAGGACTTGGCAAGTTCATATTGGCCTGTACAATGAACTGTTTCCTAGAATGAAAAGTAGCAAGCCTCTTCAGGCAAGGAGAGAGGATGAAAAGAGGGGGAATCTTCAAATAATCTCTTCTCTAGAGAGCTAAGACATGGCTGATTGACTTACTTGACTAGAAAATATGTACAAATAAAAATGTTTTGAGAGTGATTGCCTTTGTTTCCTGAGTGGACTTCCAGCTAGTAGGCTGGGTTAAAGGATGTTAATATTGATTGTCAGTCTTATAAGATCTGGGATCACCAAGAGTCAAATCTTCAGCTACATCTATGAGGGATTATCTAGATTAGATTCACCTCTAGTCGTACCTATGAAGTGTTAGTTACCTTGATTAGAATAACTGAAGTGAAACATTTCCCTCCAAAAATAATAAATAAAAATAATAATGAAGGTGGAACTATTACATGAACTGGAGTCCTGGAGTGGACAAAAACGAGGACAAGGCTTCTTATTTCTCTGCTCCCTGGCTGTGGACGCAATGTTCTTGTCACAGATTCTTGCAGCTATGCCTTCCCCACCATGATGGACTGTGTCCTCAAATTGAGAGAAAAAACAAACCTTGCTCTCTGATGTTGCTTTTGTCGGGTAGCTCATTACAGCAACAGAAGAGAAATTAAGACATTATCCTGAAAATTTACCCAGCCTTGGGAAACACACTGTATTAGGGGAATGAAAAACAACCTCCTGAGAACTATTTCTTCTCCCCCTGTCTTCCATAGACACATAAAATATAAGTAGCAATAAACGTGTATTTGTTTTGTGTCCTATTCCTTTGCTGAAGAGATCTGGTCCAACTGAGGAGCTTTGAGAGTTGTTCCTCCTTTTTCTACACCAACATTTATCTGCAGCTCCCTAAACACTGGTCTCAAGGTTGCTATAGTAGCAACTCAATGTTCTTTCCCCTGGTCCAAAACTTAGTACTCTTTAAGATTCCATATGAACCCAATTTGAATTATTTGTTTTCACTCTCTCACATGACTAGGAACACATATTATTAGACTTCTCTTTTCTTTTCTTTTATTAGTTTCTGCCCTTTGGCCAGCTAATTTTAAGACACATAAGCCAGAGGACCAAAAAGAAATGGGGTTTCGTCCCTCACAGTAGTAAATACCAATCTTTACTGAAAGGTAAAAGTAAAGCAGAGGAAATTAAACTAAATGTCTAAAATTGACCTTATGACAAAATGTCTAAAGATAACTTTATTGCATTTCCAGCTAAAATATCTGAGCTGTTGCAGCATCCACTTAGAGACTTAAGTTTTAGATGTCTCCGGATTTTCTTTTTGCCAGATACTTCCTAATTAATCCCAATCCATAAGTTGAAAATCCACTTTTAAAAAGTGATAAAACCATGCGTGTTCCCCTATTAATTATTAGTGAGGATTTAGATCTACTTGAAGTCAATAAATAGTTTACTCTCCTGAGGAAATTGCAGTGGTCCAATGTATCTGCACACAGTGGTGACATCTGGAGAAGATGGATCTTCCCTTGGCTTGCCCATCAGTGAGTTAATTCCAATATACCATATTCAAGGTCCCCTTTCCTCTGTTAACCTAAACTAGTACATCATTAATGTTGCACAACTGAAAAGATACCATAATCAAAATACCCATCCAAAAAAAGATGTGACCTTCAGATCCCTTAGCTCTATCTACCCCAGTCCAAGAACCTATTTAAAAAGGATAAGATTCTGTCAAAATACTTTTCTCCTTTTAAAGGATTCAGTAAAATAGCTTAATTTAGTTTTATGAGGTAAAGAAATTAATCTGGTGCTGTGGCTGTATGCATGTTGATGTGATGTACATGTATGGTATATGAACACATATGTGTGAAGGTATGTACATGCAGAGGATTTATTATTCTCTCCCTTGTTCCCTTTAGACAGGGTGTTTTCATTGAATCTGGAGTTGATTTTTGGGCAACAAGTCCTAGAGAGCCTGCTGTCTCTGCCCTCCATAACACCAGGGTTATAGATGTGAATGAGGCCATGCACAACTTTTTGTGTAAGTGTTTGGGATTGAATCATCTCTTTGGGTCCTCATGTTTGTGCAGAAAGCACTTTCAATTACTGGTCCATCTCCCCAGCCCTGACTCTAGTCATCTATTAGAGAAATGAACATCTCTATTTGTAGAAATAAAAGGAGCTGCTTACCTTCATGTGTTTTTTTACACTGTATTTCACTCAGTTTAGAGCCAAATTCTACAATTTAACAACAAACATTACTCTAATGGCAGCTAACAATTTAGCTATTTAATTATTCATCATTAATACATTTATCATAACTACTCAGTGTTGTTACAGTCATCCTCATTCTAATTTCTAAAACGCAGACAGTACCTTATAGAACTGTAATAAAGCCCCTCAGGGTGTCTAACTATGTAAATGTGAACTCAGGTAGACCATGTGGACAGTTGTTTCTTAACCACATGCCACACATCCTTCCAGGGAGTATTCTCGCTGTGAACTTGGTATTTTGCAGCCTCAATTACTTCTAATGCCATCAGATACCTTGTCATGTCTGTGTAGAATTTTGTTTGCATTGAACAGGCAAAAGGCTTTCTTCTCTCAATCTTCTCCCAGCTCTTTTCAGTTAAGTCTCTTGACCGGCTCTAGAAGCCTAACTTCAATTATTCACTATTTTTAAGGAGTGAGATTTACACTTATATATTTACATTATATATCCAATGTATGTGTGTGTGTGTGTGTGTCTCTCTCTCTCTCTCTCTCTCTCTCTCTCTCTTGTCCTAAAGAAGGACAACACAACCATCTATTTATTCCATATAGAAAGACCAACGTAAGGATACCACTACAATCCAGCTTGATGAATCAATGTGTTTGTTGGGGCTGTCAATTGGGTATCAGTTGAGGGCTGCTTATAGGAACTGGAATGACTCAAAGGCTGCTGCAATACCAACAGCACCACAGCATAGGTGACAGCTCATGAAAGGGGGAACCCTGAAGCATCCTGCAGCATTGGCAAACGGCCTAGCAGGTAGCAGAGCATCTTTCAGGCAACTCAATTTGCCTCCCTCTTCAAGGAGCAGGGCATATCTTATTCTCCTAGGTAGTCCTTACTACTGTTTAAACCTTAGAGAATTGAGAACCTTGTGCATCTGCCTAGTTTCAGGGATTTGCTAAGCTTTTTGAGTTGTTTATTTAGTGAGTTTTAAATAGTTTTCCTTCATGATAAAATATTTAACTCTATTAACATCATCAACAGTGTATTACACAGAATGTTGACACAGCCTATACTGTACACAGAGTATATTCTCCATGTATATATTTATATCCCTCTCCTCTCCCCTTTCCTTCTTCTTCCCATCAATCACCTCTACTTCCCTAGACAGTTTCACTTTTGCTTTCATGTTATGATGAATTTATGCTCCTACATAAATGCCAGGAACCACAAATCAGAGAATGCAAGCAATGTATGACTTTCTGGGTCTTGTTTTACTCACTGAGCATAATGACTTCTTTTAATTTCCACAGTGATACAAATCACGTGATAAGACCTCTTTCAGCTCCTGAGTGACTTGAAGCATAGCACTTCATTCATCACTAATGACCTGCTATATTGCTTTTTATCAAGTCTTATAAAGTAAGAGTTTGACTCCAAATTAGGGAGGACTTAACTGTGTGACACATACTCCCCAGCCCCAATATCTTTCAAAGTATCCAAGATCTGTTGAAATTAATTAATCTGCACTGGGCTCGGTTGCCCAAAGTCCTCTCTATATAGATTTATCAAATTTTCTCTAAACATCATTTATTTTAGTCTTCAATACCAGAAGTGTTCATCACAAGACAATTCAAACAGTGGTTATTTGAAACACTTGCGTGTATGTGGCTTTGGTACGTTGCAACCTGGATGGTAACTGGGTCCATTTCAGAGACATGTTCAGTCAGGGACAGCACACAGACAATGGATAGGAAAAGAAAGTTTATGCCAAAAGAAAGAAAGAAAGAAAATCCCCCCAAAGGAGCATTCTGTTACCGAATGAAAAGTCACCAGGAAGGACAGAGGAGTCTTGCCTAGTGTCAATAAGGAGCTTATCCTGCAGATCTCAGGCCAGAGAATTAACTACTTTGCAATCTAATGAACACACCCTCCAATTGCTTTCAAAATAGAGAAAGTCACCCACATGGTCTTTTGCTGGAAAAGGTTGTGCTTGAATTGCATGCTTTTTTGTGGACTAAAAAAGAACCTATGAGGAGGAGGTTTTTTTGTAAAAATGAACTTGGTGAGACCTTCTTCATGGACTGGAAAGGGAACATCCTCAGAGGACAGTATTAAATTCAACCCAGATTCTTTCTGAAGATTCCTCTACCTTTATCGATCCCAGGAAGGCAAAGTGTTATTGAGGAGGTCAGGAAAAGGTTGACATCCCAGTGTCCCCCAGAATTCCCCATAGGGCTGTGAAAGTCTTGGTCATGCCCCCTCCCCCAGATGCCTGGCATTAGTTCTTGGAGCTGAGTCTGTTGAGTTCCTGACAGTTTTACAAAAGTCTTTGTTGTCATGAGACATAGTAAAGCTCTCTCAAAGCCTGAATATGTGCTCCATACGTTTCTCTAAGAGGCTTTTTCTCCACAGAAGGAGAATATTTTTGAAGTCAGTTGTTTAGAAAAAGTAGCTCCTTTAACAGGACTCTGTTGAGGGAACACTTAACAGTGTTGATAATTAGAAAGGTCATCATATTTTAAGGATAGTGGGTGATATTTAATTAGCTAGAGCAACTACAGGCAAGGTGTGCCACTGTGTTTGTGAAGCTCAGAGGAGCTGAATTTCATTTTAAAAAGAAAATATAGTTGGAAACAGGGAGATGGCTGAGTCAGAAAAAGTGCTATCCACACAAACACAAACATGAGGACCTGAGACGGGTCCTTAACACCCTGGTGAAGAAGCTGCTTGGAGCATGAGTGATCCAGTCTTGGTGATGGGGAAGCAGAAGCAGACAGATCTCTGGGATTCATTGAGCAGCCAGTCCAACTGAATCAATGAGCTCCACATTCAGTGGAGGTGGACAATAGAAGGTGGACAATAGAAGACGACAGCCAGCATCAACCTCCAGTTTCAGCACTCAAACCTGCATCCATATGTGACCTTGTGCACACAAAAATGCACACATTCAGACTCTCACACGTATGTACAGGTCTATGCACAATTCACAGAGACACAGAGACTCACACACACACAGAGAGATAGAGAGAGAGAGAGAGAGAGGTGTGACTATACATATACTCTAACATATACACACACACAGCAAAAGGGTTTACTTTTTCTGAAGTCACATGATTCTTATTTCCAGTGAGCATTCCTCTGCCCCCACTGCCCACTTGATTGCTTTCCTGTCCTTCTAATGTGTCCCTATTACTCTTGCTTTCCTTTCATTTCCATTCCACAATTGCTTTCTAAAATGAATATTTGTAAAAAGAAAGAAAAAAATCCGCCAGCAGAAGTAAATCTGAGCTGCAGACATGTGGCATAGTGTACTGGTTGGTTTTTTTGTTTGTTTGTTTGTTTTTTGTTTTGTTTTGCTTTTTTTGTTTTTGATTTTTGTCAACTTGGCCCAAACAGGGGCATATTTAAAAAGAGGAACCTATGTTAAGGAACAGCTTTTACCAGATTACCTGGAGGAAAGCCTGCAGGGCATTTTCTTAACCAAAGAGTAATGTGGGAGGGTGGTACCATACATGGGCTGGTGGTCCTGGCTTGTATAAGATAGCAGGCTGAGCAAACCCTGGGGAGCAAGCCAGTAAGCAACATTCCTCAATAGCAGTGATTTTCAACCTGTGAGTTGCTATCCCTTTGGAGGTTGAATGACTCTATCAGAGGGGTCACCTAAGACCATCAGGAAACACAGATATTACATTGTAATTTATAGCAGTAGCAAAATTACTGTTATGAGGTAGCAATAAGAATACTTTTATGGTTGAGGGTCACCACAACATGAGGAATTGTATTGAATGGACACAGCATTAAGGGGGTTGAGAACCACTGATCTGAAGTCTCTTCTTCAGAACCCACCTTGAGTCCCTGCCTTGATTTCCCTCAATGGCCTGTGATTCAGGAAAGCAGAGATAAATAACCCCTTTCCTCCCAAGTTGCCTTTGGTCATGGTGTTTTATAACAGTAACAGAAGGAACTCTAGTTGAGCATCCATCCTGTGTCCTTTCTTCCTTTGTTCTCAAGGATTTTGCTTGTCATACTCACAGTGTCTCAAAAACCAGGGAATTCTCTTCTCTACCGTTCCCAGATACTTCTCCGAATTAGCACCAAAACCATCCCATTATTTTCATTAGGTCCTATTAACCATCACCAACTTTACCCTGTGGAGCTAATCATTTCTGCTTTTACCATAGCCCAAAGGCTTTTGAATCCATGGCCTGCTCCAAGTTTGTCTGCTCCTTTACCTCACTCCCCTCCCCGCCCTCTTCCCCTCTCTTGCCCTGTCCTTTCTTCCACCCTCTCCTGATCCCTTCTGTCTTCTCTGTCTTTCATTTGCTCTCTTTTGCTCGCTCCCCTTCTCTTCTCTCCAGAATATTTTTATTCACTTCACCAAAAATACCTCAGCCATCATCAACGTTATTCTCCAGCAGCACAGTTGGCAAATCACCTACTGATGAATCTTTCTCAAGAGGACACAGTCCCTCCTTCCCCTACTTCAGAACACCAACTAGCTCAGTGCAGGACAAGGATGGGGCCAAGTTCAAATGCCTGACCCTTGACCTCGGAGGTTCTCTGACACTCACACCCCTTATTGTCCCCGCTTTCCGTGTGTTTTCCTCTTGCTGTCACAGTTTTTGCAGTGATCACAGGCTATAATGGTTTTATGTATGTGATTCTCACCTCAGCATCAACTTCTCAAGAACAGGGCATGTTTCAGTCATCTCTGCATCCAGGACTAAGCAGAATCTCACACATGTAGCCATTCATTATTTTTCTTTTCAAAGAGGCAATTCATTGTACTTGATTTCTTTGACAGATGAACCACTCAGTTTTTACATTAACAAATACATCTGGTTTTGTACTCATTGTATATTTTCTTGCTTCATCTACAAATATTAGAAACACATAAGGAAAAGATAGTGATAGGTACTTTAATTTCCAAAGGAAATATTAGAGATAAAAGAGAAAATAGTAATTATATGAATCTTATTCTATACTCTGTATCTTTTATACATGCTATGAAATAATGATTTATAGTTCTTTCAAAACAGTATTCTACTTTTGGATTTAATTTTTTATTTAAAATATGCTTCATATTTCAAAGTTAAAATTAATAAAGATCCAAAATTTCCACACACATCTCCTTGTGTGTCTGTGTAGAAGATAGAATGTGTCTACATGTTGATGCATGTTTAACTGAGTTGTTTAACCCTTTCTCCCCCAATCAGTTCCATAGCTGTGAACAATATGCTGCTCTAATGAGCTGCCTGCTATGTAGACCTTTATAAACCTTAGCAAATATAGAAGTGTAATCAGCACAGCGTAGCTGGATTATTCAATAAAAGAGCTGTGACTTTTAATATGTGAGGCACCTTGACAAGTCACATGCTAAAAGTGCACAGATTCAGCTTTCCAGTGAGAGTTGCCCCTCCCACATCCATTCCAGTAAGATTAAAGACATAGATTCTGAGAGATTCAGTAAGTAAAGAAGCTGACATTTTACCTCAGCCCTGTGACAAAACTGTCCCCACAGTCTAGGAGATGAGATTTCAAGAGAGAATAGGTTGTGATTATGTTATACATGTATGATGTAGGAGAGTCATCTGTCTATGTGTTACTTTCATTGGTTAATAAAGAAACTG
>LOEQ01005046.1:220807-235956 GCA_001685075.1 Bramus lutescens | reverse complement strand
GCCAATCAGTTTATAACCTATGTAGACCTGTGTGTGATTTTCTTTGGGACTTGTTGGCTGTGGGGTACTGGGCAGAACAGAAACCCCAACAAGCCAGCCCATCATGTTACATCAGAAGGCTGAGTCTTTTCATGCTGAGGACAGAGTTTGGAAGCTGCTGTCAGAGGCAGTATGAGTTTCTAATTTGAAAGACATGGCCTCTGGTTGCCCGGGCAATATTAAAATTATAGATTTTCCCCCATCTAGAATATAATAAAGCTACCGTTTAGTTGAAGGACAACACTTCAATGTAACAAGAAAAAAAAAACAGATGTTTGAATATAAAAAGCATTCTATGTTCCCCAGTCTTCATATCATTAGAGGGCTCATGCACTTGTAAGTCCACACATGCACCTATATCTAAACCAGGTCAGATTGAAAGTTATTTGAGTTCTTGAGATTACATTTGGTCTCCTTTCTCACTAACACATAGCCTTGACCTAAAGTGTACCATGCAGTCACACTACTCATAGTAATGTGTACTCTGATTACCAAGGAAAACAGCCACCTTGTGACTCCCTCAGCTAATCATGGGGCTGTCAATTCTCCCTATGTTAAAAAATCCCACTAAGACCTGTGTGGTACTGGTTTCAAAGACAGTTTATAAAGACTGTCAGCTTGGGGGACAATGAAACTATGTGCGGTCAGGTGAAACTCACAGTGTGTTTTCAGCAATGTTGCACTATTATTCTCTGGAGAATCTGTACAAGTGAAGAGAAGCCCCGTGAGCCAGGTGAGAGAGGGAGAGCCACCCACTAACGTGTTTGCTGTGCTTTCTAGAGTGGGGAAGAGATGAGAAACAATAGGCATGTGCATCAAAGAGTCATAGTGATGAACAGGTGAATTTATTTGCTTTGGATTAAAATTGAGGAAAGAGACCTCTAGAATGACAGGTCTGAACAATACAGCATTATGATTAATGAATTGTTTTAAATACAAATAATGGTTCTTTGTTTGTTATCTACTTTTTAATTTACTTAATGTGTCTGTGTGTCTCTGTGTATACTCATTGAATTCAGTGTCTGCAGAGGCAGAAAGAAAGCATTGATGCCATTGAGCTAGAGCTATAGCAGGTTAAGAGTTGCTGGTCATGGGGTGCTGGGGACAGAATTTGGGTCCTTTGCAAGACCCGGAAGCACTCTTAACCATTAAGGCATCTCATCAGCTCCCATCAGGTCTTTGTTTTTATCACCTGTGTCCAATTAACATTTTCTCCCCACTTAAGAGCTCTCCCTTCCCTGTCATTCCTTCAAGTTTCATGACTTATACACACAGACATATGCATAAATATATACATGCAAACGCACACACAGCAAGAGGAAATTTAAAACTGCATAGATCACTGGCATTTTTTCTACTAAGTCTGGCTTTTCTGATTATATAACTTCCAGTTCCATCTATTGTCTTGTTAAAGTCATGTTTTAATTTTTAATTATGACACCATGAAATATCTTTGTTCGTATGCTCCAATTATTTTTTATTCATTCATGTGTAATGAGCCTCCAGGTTGGTTCCATTTTCTGGCTACTAGAAACAATACAACAAATAAAAATAAAGATGTAATTTTCCTCTGTTAACTTGAACTCCTCTGGGTAAATGCCCAAGAGTAGTAGGGCTGGAGAATATGGTAATTCTGCTTTAGTTTATTTGATTAATTTCATTCTTCTTCCAAAATGACTACAGTGGTTTACATTCCTGTCAGCAGTGAGGAAGATTTCGATTTTGTTGCATTTTTGTCGATATTAGTCATAATTTATTTTGTAATTGTCATTCATTGCAAATGTGTGTGTGTGTGTGTGTGTGTGTGTGTGTGTGTAAACTTACTGAGAATTTACAGTCCTAGAGGGAAGAGGAGGTCTTCTTGACCTTGGTGGAAAAAAATCCCAAATAAAATACTGTATAAAGGGGGGTGGAGAAGAGAGAAAGAGAGAATGAAAGAGAAAAGAAAGAAGGAAAGAAAGAGGAGAAGATGAAGAATAAAAGCAAATAAACACATGAGGATGGTGGAAAAGATCATTGAGGAGGGGATGGGGGACAGGAGAGAGGGAAAGGAGGGGAGGAAAGTAGAAAGTATAAGGTAAGGAAGAGGAGAAGAGGAGGGCATTCCATCCACCTAGAAGAATAATCAGAGAGATGAGCATGCCTCATTCCGAGAAAGCGAGAAGTACCCTCTAGTTTTCTTAATTTACCTCATGTGGCAGGAAATGAAAGTACAGATGTTCCTACATCTTGTATTCTTGTTCAGGACATTTTAATTTTGAGTAAAATTTGACCTCCTTGATGGAGAATTCTGTGAAAAATTATCCAACTCTATTCTAGAAACCCGAGGTCAAGATGTCCCCACCAATTTATGTTGGCTTCTGTCTGCTTGCTTGTACAACATCCCATCTTCCCAGGCTGGAACACAGAACAAAATGAGAGGATATAATTTTGCCTTTAAAATCCCCTTGCTATAAAAGCTCTGTTGGGAGCTACACTTTGACCCTGAACACCTGAGTACAGCCACTGCCAGCTGGAATGAAGACATTCAATTGACTTAGACTGTGTCTGAATGGTCTTCTCTAGTAAGCTCCCTGTAACACTCATACAACAAGCACTGGGCATCTATGAGACATGATGACTTCTGGTTCTCATATAAGAACTTCTAGGTAGCAGTCCAGGAAAGAACCCAGGAAATGGAGTTTTTAGCAGGATTTTTATGAGGTGTTTATCCATTTGAATGACATTTTTCCCAATTTAAATAAAATGTTCATTGAAAATTCATCTTATGATAAATGTAGAGTGTTAAAAAACAGGATAATATTCTCACATGTGAATGGGCCCACCAGTTTCACAAGCATGTAAGGCATGCTCAGGTATGACAGGGCAATGTCCCAAGCTTCAGACTCTGCTTAAGGAAGTAGCTGTTCTGAATTCCATGTCCCTTCTTTGGTGACGAGATTGTGATTATGTCCCTGATGGGAAAGAGTCTGTGAGAGCCAGTCTGGCATATACATGGAATAGAAACAGCACCAGAAAGTTGGTTTTCAGCCTTCGCCCAGGTCTTAGTTTTGACAGAGTTAGAGTCAGTACCTGGGTCACAACAGCCCTGCAATAAACCATACTCAAACAGCCATCCTTAGTAGACTAACTAAACAGTCTAATAGCAGTGGGAAGGAGGCATGTTCAATATCTTTCTTTAATGTGGTCATATTGAGAGGAGTAGAGAAGTCTCATCTTCATAGCTTTAACTTGAGGCACTGGTTGAAGCAGAGGGCAAGAGGTAAGCACAGTGTAGAGGTAAGCACTGGTGTAGGTGTGGACCTGCCCATCATTTACAGGGCTACAGTTCCTCCTGAAAGCTGGGGAACAACGTGGAAACCTCTCTCCAGGAAGCAGGTCCGTTTGGCTGACTGGCATCCTCTTCTCACCTCTTTATTTCCTCAGCTTGAGATTCCTGTGGATATTCCAATTCCTTGGAGTCTATTGCTTCAATAGTCCAGAAAACAAAGAGAGAGATTTCTATTTAGAACATCTTCATTCCTGCTAGGGTGATTACATTAGGCTGTGGATGAACTTAAAGGAGAAGCGAGAGCCCGGGCCTCCACTGTGTTAGCAGTTTAATTTGTAGAAGCCAAAGTTCCTGGCAGGCTGGCGAGCTGAACAATGGCAATGCAGCAGTAGTCTCTAACTTGGCAATTGGGTTTCCGATTAAAGAGGCAATTTGATGTAATGGAATGGACTATGGCTCTAGTGATGAAACCTCCGATTGTGTCCCAGTTGTACCACTTGTTTCTTGATTTAACGAGGAGTTTCTACTTAATATCCATGAGCTTTATTTTACTTCTCTATAAAACGAACACAGCAGGCTAATTGTGAGGATCAAAGAAAGTGTGGAAAGACTTCCACAGCTCATAACCGGGCATCCAAGAACACGTGTCTAGGGATGCGAGTCAACAGGGGGGAGAACAGATCTCTTTCATTGGGAGGGTGATTGCTCAAGGAAAAGAGGGTGGAACTAATATTATCATAACTCTCAGGCTGGTAGTATCACTTGGAAGGTTAGGGAGGATGAGTAAAGCCCTCTGAGGATGCTTCTGCCTCCATCAGTGCAGGGCACAGAGGAAAAGACACAGCTGTCTGGAGTAATTTATGAGCATTTCCCAATCTGTGGGCATTCAGAACTGTCTGGAAGTACAAAATTACTACCGCCTGTCTTCAGGGTATGGTAGTCTGTTAGCAAGATAAGTTCGATGTGAGTACCCCCCCACCTCATAAAGCCCAAGAGACAGTCTTATTAAGAGATCTATTGTTAGGACACAGCTTACTCCAGAAAGTGTGTGCAATGGAAGATGAGGACCTGAATTCAATGTCCCCAGAACACACATTGAAAGGTATTAAAAGGTAAGGCATGATGGCAGACACTTGCAATTCCAGTGCTGAGGAGATGGAGACAGGAGGTGGGAACAGGCCCTGGAGCTCACTGCTTGGCAGCTCTAGTAGACTCAGTGGACTCCTGGTCCAATGGGAGATCATCTCTTCAAAAAAAAAAAATAAGGTAGAACGTGACTGAAGAAGACATCTGACATATTTCTGGCCCCACACATAAATGCACACATGTACATTAACACACACACTCGATTAAAGTAGAAATAATTCTAATGCAATTCCTTCACACACACTCTTAAAATCCCCCTAGACAAATAGTTCCTTTTCTCCATGGTTACCACACCTTACCTCCCACTCTTCACTGTGATTATCAAAATAAAGTCATTTACACCAAACTGCTAGGCATAGTTGGGCCAGCCAACTGTATACCAAGGTAGAAATTCTAGACCAAAAACTAGTATAGAAGGGAATAGATAGCAGATACCTGATGTGGTAGTCTGTGAAGACAATCGCAACAACAGAATGCATTCACTTCTATTATATCCAGATTTCCAACAGCTTCAGTGAAACTGGGTATGAAGAGAAAGCAGGTTGACAGATGACAGATGACCAGAGAGAGAGAGATGACAGAAAGTGAGACCATTACACAGAAGACAGATTGATACATGCATCCATATACACAGAAAGAGGATAGACAAAGAAACAGATGACATAGACCCCTTTCCAGGGATAATATGGTTTTCCTTAAGAGACTCCCTACATAATGGGAAATAGAGTTTATTGAGCCATGTAAGTCCCTCTGCTTTGTTTCCTTTTATCACTGTTCAGTAAACTAGCAACAGTACACTGCCTTAGTAAGAGGGAGGATAGCAAGGAAGTGGTCCAGGGATTTTCCCTCTTTCAGATAAGTCCATGTTAGTTTTTAAATAAAAAGGCATGTTGTCAAGTGGCATCCTACCTGCAAGGTTTTTAATATAAGTCTTTGTTAAGATTTTGCTTCAGATTTGCTAAGTATAAAATTAATTGTATGATTAAGTCCATCCAGAGTGATCATCAAGAATAAGGAGATAGTGTGTCAGAAGATCCACAGCACTTCACAGGAAGTCTGTGATGAATTCCATTATTGAGTTCAACATTGACCAGTCAAGACATGGTGCAGACATTTCCAACCAGCTGTGGAAGCCTGTATCTCCAGAACCTTGAGGATCTGGGATGGTTTCCTTCAGATGCTTGATGTCTCACTCAAAGAACTTGAATAAGTGAATCAAGGAAACTATTCAAGTAAAGCAAAAGAATGAATGAGAAACAAATTCCACCAAGAGAAGACAGTGGACCGGCAATTGAGAAACTACTCAATGGCCATGATTATTGCTTCCATTTCCTTTATGGGTAAAGAAGAGATGCTCATTGTTAGGTGGCATAGAACTGTTTTGACTGACAGGCTTGCTTAAGCCTTGGCTTACTGTAAATGTCCTTCCTATTAGATACATAATTTTAATCATTTGCACTCTTTTATGTGCATAGGCACAAAATAGCCAATGGGTGATACTCACTAAAAGTTCACTCAGGAGACAATGTTTGCTTTATTACTCATGTGCTCAAAAGAATTTAGGACAGATTGACCCAGTGCCAATAGCAATTCCAGGGTGTGGTTGCTAAGAGTAATACATTCTATTGCTTAAGGCACATATATGTACAGCTAGCTCTATGGAAGTGGGCATCCTAGGCTACCAATAGATTGTTAGGTTCAGTATTTGGTGATGGGTATCTATGCATAGTGTATGCAGGTGAAGGTCTCAGGTGACCAAGTGCATTATTAGAGGAGGGGCATGTGCATAGCCCAAACCTAGTGGAGTCTTAGGTGGCTGACTTGTTTCCTATTCTTACCTGCTGAAGGCTCGCTTTAGAAAATAACACTAACCATCAGTCCCAATAGTCGTTTGGCTTGTTCTTCTACCTTCTAGAAAATCAAGGTGACCCTATAGCACATGGATCAAAAAAATTGGTATCAAATTTGTTTATGCTTAAATTGCAATGCTTATGTTAGCATCCCAGGGATTCTTTATTTCATATTTCATAAGTTTATCACTATTTATCACTATATGTTTTATAAATTGCTTCATTATCATAATTATTAGATATATTTCTACATGAAGTATGAGCTATATGGTAACCATATTTCTCTGACTAGAATAATAATAGCCTTACAGTAGACAGTCAATATGTAGGAAACATTTTGTGATGGATTGAAGCCAACACATCTGAACTCTAGCCACACCATGACCCGAAGCTACAAATCTCTATATTGCAGTTTGTACCACATTGGAATCCAGATCTTCTAGCGTAGTGTGTTTCCTCCCAGATGCTGTAACTTGCTACAGCAGACAGGGGCTTCCTTGCTCATCCTTTCCCTCTCCGTTTTCCCCAAGCATACAGCTGTGTGGAACTGACAAGCCATCTCTTTGGCTCATTATACTCTTCCCAGTTCTGAAAACAGCACCTGGCAGGTGGTGACATGAGCTTGAAAAGTAACTGAGCTTCGAATTTGCTCTTGAGCCTGTCCCTGTCTGACCTTTCCCTTTCCTTGTCCAGACTGTCTGCATTCCCCCTTCACTCGCTCTTTCTTTCAGGAACTTCAACTTTTTTATTGTTGAGTGTTTTGTTAATGTGAGGAATCCTTGCCCTTTAATATTTGGAATTATATTTTTTTTCACAACAGCAAATATCAGTTGAAGAAAAATCACAGCCTGCTCTCCCAAACCATAATCACAGTTTTCTGCAACAAAAGACGGGAGTGTTGTGTAGTAGCTTTGATGTTCTTACACAGATTGTAACTGACTCTTAAAAATAGGGAGAAGAGGCTGGGGATGTGGGCACTTGGTGGAGGACATGGAGTCCATGGCTCCATCCCCAGAACTGCATAAACCTGGCATGGTGATGTAATTCCAGTATTTAGAATGTAAAACTAGGAAGATCCAAAATTCGAGGTCATCCTCAGCTACATAATGAACTAACAGACAGTCTGAAATACATGAGACCCTATCTCAAAAGAAAAAAGTTGGGGGCAAAGGAAAATAATAATTTGGGATTCCCTTATGAATCAGTTACATCCATGGATGAGTTATAAATCATCCTAATATGCTTCAAGCTAAATTCTATGAGAGCAATTTTAAAATTGAGAAATGGAAGCATAGAGAAGTAACGTTTCTGTCCCTAAGTTATCCAGTCAGTAGGGGCAGAACCCACTTCTAAATGAAGTTGCCCAGCAAAGGCCCCTCCCATTGTCCTAATGGACACACAGCTTTTTCTTTTGTCTTGTTTTATTGATACAGGGTTTATCTCTAGTTTTGGAGCCTACCTGGAAACTGGCTCTTGTAGACCAGGCTGGCTTTGAACTCACAGAGCTCCAACTACTTCTGCTGCCCAAGAGCTGGGATTAAAGACACACATGACCACCGCCTGACTGGACACACAGCTTTATGAACCATTTCAAACCCTGCAAACTGGGAAGAAGGGTAATGTTCTTTCAGGAGCTTCTCAAAATACATCATTTGGCTTTTGGGAAACAAGGAGTTCTGAAATCCAAGAATGGAAAGGAAAACAGTCACAACAAAACTAAGTTATTACAAAGTGAAGCCTGTTATCACTGTTTTACTGATGAGAAGCAACCCCTTCATCTGCTGTCATAAACTGGGAGAAAGGCAGTAATTATCTTTTTGATGTCTGTGTTTCTCTCACTATAATGCTACGAAGCTCTGATGTTTACCAATTTGTCATTATTGAAGTACTGCTTAACTCTAAAGGTTTCATATGCATGGATGCTATACAACAAAAATAGGTAAAAGTTTGGGTCTGGGCACAGTCCTTAAAGCTTTTAATCCCATCATTTGGGAGACAGAGACAGATGAGGAAGAGGCCAACCTGGTTCCCACAGCAGGCTGAAGGCCAGCCAGGATTAAGTAATGCAGGTGACAGTGCCTATATATGACATAGTTTTATATTTAAGAAACTAAAACCAATTATAATTATAAAACTGGGGCCTGAGATACGACTGGACTCATACAGTGCTTGATTAGCATGTGTGCTGCTCAGAATTTGATGTCCTGCAATTCATAGTGAGGTGGAGGCAGAGGATCAGAAATCCATAAACATACTTGACTACAAAGGAAATTTAAAGCTATAGTAGATGCTCAGTCTCCAAATAAAAACAACAAAAAGAATAAGATCTTTAAACTATTTTTAAAATTTCCCATCATGGAGATTTTATTTTGCCCAAATACTCCCAGAGGATTTTAGGTTAGCTTACCCATCACAGCTAGATTCTTGTATGTTGAAACAGCTTTTGTATAAGAACAATTAATGAGCTGAGGAAATTGCTCAGCATGGAAAAATACTCACCACACAGGTATGAGGACCACTGATAACCTACACAAAGCAACAAATGGACAAGGAGGCCCACTTGTAATTCCAATATTTGCAAGGCAGAGATGTGGATGAAGAGAGAAACCAGTCCTGCAAAAAATGTTCTGTGACCTCCCCTCAAGTGCCATGGGTGGGTATACACACAAAAACATCCAGATACACATAGACACAGACAACTTGCACACGCGCGCATGCACACACACACACACACACACACACACACACACTAGCTGGCTAGTTCTATTAGCCTATATAAGCAAACCTTGGGTTTAAGTGGGAGATTCTGACTCATTGAATAGGGTAGAAAATTATCTTGGAAGACTTCCAAACCCACTTCGGGTCTCCACAGGCATCCCTATATACATACAGGTGCACCCGTGCACACACAAAGTGATTTATGCATATATGCACACAGAAAACTAAGAGGATGAAGAGTCACTTGTGTTCCTGATGGGAGAATAGCTTCATGTAAATACAGCTAGAAGTTTTTTCACTTTCTTCACAATCATAGGTGGATGCTGCTCTAGTGTTCCCAGCCACACAGGCTCAAAATAACCACACAGAAACTATTAATTAAATCACTGCCTGGCCTATTAGCTCTAGCTTCTTATTGTCTAGCTCTTAAATCTCAAATTGACTCATTTCCATTATTTTATATTTTATCATGAGGCTCATGGTTTACCAGCAAGGTTCTGGGGTATCTGTCTCCTATAGTGGCTCCATGGTGTCCCACTGACTCTACCTTTTTTCTACTAGCATTCAGTTTAGGTTTCCCACCTAGCTCTACTCTTCACTATCACAGGCCAAAGCAGCTTCTTTATTCTTTAACCAATAAAAGCAATACATATACAGCAGGACTTCTCACATCATCTCCCCTTTTCTATTCAAATAAAAAGAAAGGTTTTAACTTTAACATAGTAAAATTACATATACCAAAGCAGTTATAAAAAGGGGGTTAGTGCTAAGGGACAATAGTCTTGTACCCTGTAAAGATTTGTCACTTTTATTGGTTTAATAAATCACTGAGTGGTCAGTAGCCAGGCAGGAAGTATAGGTAGGGCCACCAGAATAGCAGAATTCTGGGAAGAGGAAGAAACAAGTCTGCAGTCATCACCCAGACATAGAGGATATAAGATGAGAATGCCTCATTGATAAAAGGTACCAAGCCACATGGCTAACACAGACAAGAATTATGGGTTTATGTAAGATATAATAGTTAATAAGAGGAGGGCTGAACTAACAGGCCAACAAGTTTATAATTGATGTAGGCCTCTGTGTCTTTCTTTGAGACTGAATGACTGCAGGACTGGGCAGGACAGAAATCTCTGTCGACACACAATGTCAAGTAATAAAGAATGTGCAAGCATGGATATTTACATCTATACGTTTATCTTTATACTGTCTGAAAAAAAAACATTCCCAGGTACTAAGAGGCATAAGTCAAACAGAAATCAGGTCTTTCATTGTTGCAAAAGCTATATGAGGTGCAACTCTAAAGGTATGATCAAATGTTTTCATCCCCAAATACTAGAAAGATGGGGGCCTATGTTGACTCAGTTTTCTGTCCTGCCCAGTTTCCACAATCATTAAGTCCCAAAGAAATCACACAGAGATCCATATTAATCATAAACTTATTGGCCCATTAGCTCAGACTTCTTATTAACTCTTATAACTTATATTANTTTCTGTCCTGCCCAGTTTCCACAATCATTAAGTCCCAAAGAAATCACACAGAGATCCATATTAATCATAAACTTATTGGCCCATTAGCTCAGACTTCTTATTAACTCTTATAACTTATATTAGCCCATTATTCTTGTCTGTGTTAGCAACATGACTCAGTACCTTATTCAGCAGGGCAGTCACATCTTCCTTCTTCTGTGGCTAGGCCAGGACTGAAGAGGAATGGGCTTTCTTCTTCCCAGAATTCTCCTGTTCTCATTGACCCGCCTCTATTTCCTGTCTGGTTGTCCCACCTATACTTCTTGCCTGGCTACTGGAAAACCAGCATTTATTTAAAATTTAAAATTAACAGAATACAGACTGTTATCCCACACCAGGTCTAGATGAGCAAACTGAAGAGAAAGTCATGATAGAAAGGGAGAAATGGCAAGGGGAGAGAGCAAGGCTGAGAAGAGGAGGCTCAGTAGAAGTACAAATTTGCTCATGTCTATAAGCCACATGTGTAAAGGCATTATTATTCCATGCATATAAGAAAGAAAAGTAAGCTTTGTAGCTGAAAGTTCAACTTGCAAAGAAGGAAGAACAATAATTCCAGAGGTGGGAGAGGTGGCCTTGCCCCTTCCATGCATTCTGAGTTTTCTCAGAATGGTAGTGTGTACTTGTACTCCAAGTACTGGGGATGGGTAGTCAGCAGATCCTTAGGCACTTGCTGCTCATTCATCCTAACTTACATGGAGCTTCCCAGGGCAGTGAGAAACTGACTCAAAATAAAACAAAAAGTTGGACATTGCTTAAGAAATGATACCCCAAATTGTTCCCCTCACTCCCAAACAATGGCACACACATGCACACCCACACACATACATACACACACAGACAGTAAACAAAAAGAACAAAAGCCTTTAAAAAGTTTTTGCACATTCCTATAGTTCATTTATACACATCATCTGTGGTTGTCTTTACCTATGATGTCAGAATTAACCTATTTAGAAATATGGCAATTAACCAGGTTACCACTGCTCAGCAACCTGAGTACACTTTTTCTTCAGGTTACTCCCCTATGTGTTACTTTGACTGAGTTGAGCTCAATGAGAGGACCTTCATTCACCAGTGTTTTCAGGGGCACACCACAGTGAGGCATTAGGTAGAAAATGTCTACTGTGTGTTCATATGTGCTGTGTTCTCTGTGTATGTACAAGTGAGCAAACACAATTAGATATGTACACATGGAGGCCAGATGACAATGTTGACTGTTAATTCTCAGATTGTGATTTTTTCTTTACTGACTTCACTATTTGGGATCTGGTTCACATCAGTTTGAGTTATAGGGTCTGGACAACAGTGAATGATTTTCTTCTGCCTAATCATTCATCTTATTCTAAAGTTCAAGCACTCTTGTTGAAAATCTTTGTTTCACTATAATATTGTATTATATGGAGGAATTAGCTCACATTGGTTAAGGTGATAGATTAATTCAAAATATGCCAATGAGAGAGAAGTCTAGAGAACCTGGAACATTCCATTGTATAATTCTTTTACACATCATGACTTAGGAGTTGCTTGTGAAATAAGAAGAAAAGGAAAGATTGTGAGTGCACACATTTAAGGGGCAGAGAATAGAAATCAAGATGGTAGTGGCAGCAGAGGGACACTAAGACAATTGTGTCTCTTTTTTAGAAAAAAGAACATACATGACTACAGAAAAAGTAAAACCTACTCATGCTCATGTGAGTCTCCCTGTGTGTGTGTTGTAAACATGTTGGTCGTAGGGAAAATGTATATGGAAACAATGGGTGTTTCCTCCACTGCTCTCCACATCTTTTTTGATGGCTTTCCTTCTAATGTGACTAGAATGGTTGGCCAGTAAGCCCCAGAGATTCTCATTTTCTGTTGTTTTTCCTAAGACTTTTAACTGATTGGATCAAAGCCCTACTGAATTCATGTGAACTTACCCATCCCCCCCACACTTATATACACACATACATACATATTTTCTGAAAAATCCTTTTAAAGATCTAGTTCAAGATGTTATTGCTAAAAATAATACTGAATAGCAACTGGCCTCAATGTCCTATATGCTAGTGTATATTTTACTATCACTACCTCAGATTCAGCATATTAATTTTTATAGCCATTGAAATTATTCAAATAACTGGCATTTGTTGATGGAAGCTGCTCATTTATTCCCAATTGCCCAGACCCAAAATAATTACACAGAAACTGTTAATTGCAATACTGTTTGGCCAATAGCTTAAATGCATAACTTTTAACTCTTATAACTTATAATAACCAATTTCTATTAATCTGTGTATCGCCACATAGCTGTGGCTAACTTTGTAAAGTTCCAGAATCTATCTCCTTCATCAACTACATGACATCTTTCTGACTCCACCTACTCTCTCTATATTTCTCTTCCAGCCTGACTACATTCTGTTAAGCCAATGGCTGAAAGCAGCTTCCTTATTAACCAATGGCAGTAAAACATATTCATAGCATATAGAGGGGAATTCCACATCACATCCCCTTTCTGTCTAAATAAATAAGAACGTTTTAACTTTAACATACTAAAATTACATATGACAAAACAGGTTTCAAGCAAGAATTATAGTTACAATATTTATACCCATTTTATCTTTTGTCATAACTAAGGAAAACTATTACTATTTATTCTTCAACTCCAACAAAGACCCTAGGTAGATATAATATTACCTAAGTTAAGAGAAAGTGCATTGTAACAACTTCCAAAACTCTAGAATTGACAGACATCTCACTACCTGGACAGTCATCCAAAGTTCTTCTGTAATATTCTTCTAAGCATGTATCTTCAGCCTACAGGCCCATAGAATCTGGTAGACTTTTCTATAAAACAGAAAATTCCAAAGACAGTTCCGCCTATATTGGCTTTGTCAGTTACTTTCTTCTGTGTCCTGCAGAGTATGTGGCAGTCTCTTTCATGAAGCTAAAACACTGAAGGACCATCTTACCTTTAGGCAAGTTCAGCAGTCATTTCTCTGTGGGTCATGTATGTCCAATTCATACAGAATAACATCAAGCAGTTCAGGCAAGAACAGTTCCTTGCACAAATGGCTAACAAACTTCATGAGGAGCCTCTTCAATGCCCATCATCCTCTTGAAGCTTGAAGCTTGATGCTGACAGGAGCAGATGTGTCCATTGTCATGAAAAGTCCTAAGTTCTTAAAACATTTCAAATGCTATATTCTGTTAGTCTTTGAAAGGTTTGAAGAATATCTATCCATCTGAAATTTATCTCTGTAAATCTAGAAAACTTAAATAACATGACTACAGGCTGGACTATTATAAGTGATTATCTATTAACTTGTATTTCTTAATTACACATTACATTTTTAAATGAGCTGCACAAACACAATACCTTAATCAAGAGCGTAAATATACATACAACAAAATAGATTGACCTAAAATTTGTATCAACAGACTAAGATCCATAACAATGCAAATTTCTATAGCATAACCCCCTTTAAATGTAAACAAATATTTATAAACAATATTTGGAAATTTGGGCAGTTTCCTTCAAACTGCTTCCTGCTTTTTGTTGGGCAGTAATTTTAAATGTTCATGGAGATCTTTCAAGGGGTCTTGGTCCATCAAACCACATTATTCTGGAAGGAATCCACAAGTTCTCATTCTCCATAGAAACAAAAGCAGAACCTCTTTTCTAAGGCAACATATCCTTAGATCCAAATTTTGAAGTCAAGATACCTTTAAAATATATATGTTGGTTTAGCTTTGCAGCCTGTACAATGAAATTTCTCTCTGTACTTTTCTCCTTCACAGTCAAAAAATTTAAAGAAAACACAATAATAAACATAATCCAGACCCTCTGTGTATTTTCCATCTTTATGCAACTTATTTTTCTTATTCTATTACTTTTCCTACAAGTTCAATGTTTATTTTATTATCTTTACTCCTTTAATCTATAACTGACTGTACTCTTTTGTATTACTTTTACTGTCTCTTTACTGTTTTTACTCTCTCTTCCAAGCCTACATATATTTATCCAATGCTGTAACCCATTTAGAGATCTTTCCCATCTGGGTTTGTCTTTATTGCATGCATATCTGTAATTATTATTTGACCAGGAGCACTTTCAGAATTGTAAGTGGCATGGCTGCTTTGCCTTTTGGCTCTGCCTAGTCCAAAATGGCAGAGACGTATTCAATGCCAGCTCTGTGAGCCACGGTCACAATTCCATTTTCATATACACAGTGGATCTATGTTGCCATTAAGCAAGTTGTAGTACTCTGCTCACAAACCCCATTCAAATGCTCAGCCTCCTCAAAGAGCCAGAGTTCATGCTGTCAGCACAAACTAGGAAGCTGCCATGGCTTTTTTTCTGCTACTGCTGAATCAGGAAGACCTCTATTAGAATCAGAAAGACCTCTCTAAAGGGAGCCATGGCATCCCTTTTCTCAACCAGTAAATAGAGCCCATCTGGGGAAAAATGGATTTAAACTTTTTTTTTTATGTGTGTCTAGAACTCCTTTCCAAACTCTCTCGGGTTTTATGTAGATTTAGCTGGCGGATGTTGGCATGCCAGATTCTGCACACAAAAAAATTAGTTATTACTCTTTTTTATTAAAAATTTTCACCTCCTCCCA
>LOEQ01005046.1:191349-209953 GCA_001685075.1 Bramus lutescens | reverse complement strand
CCATCTTACACCTGTCAGAATGGCCAAGATCAAAAACACTGATGACAACTTATACTGGAGAGGTTGTGGGGTAAAGGGAACACTTATGCATTACTGCTGGGAGTGCAAAATGGTACAGCCCCTTTGGATATCGGTTTGGTGATTTCTAAGAAAATTAGGAAACAACCTTCCTTAAGACCCGGCAATACCACTTTTGGGTATATTCCCAAAGAATGCTCAGTTGTACCACAAGGACATGTGCTCAACTATGTTCATAGCAGCATTATTTGTTATAGCCAGAACCTGAAAACAACCTAATTGCCCCTCAACCAAAGAATGGATAAGGAAAATGTGGTACATTTCACAATGGAGTATTACTCAGCAGGAAAAAATGACATTTTGAGATTTCCACGCAAATGGATAGATCTAGAAAACATCATATTGAATGAGGTAACTCAGACCCAGAAAAATAATTATCATATGTACTTACTCATAAGTGTTTTTTAAACATAAAGCAAAGAAAACCAGCCTACAACTCACAATCCTAGAGAATCTAAACAGTAATGAGGACCATAAGAGAGACATACATGGATCTAATCTACATGGGAAGTAGAAAAAGACAAGATGTCCTGAGTAAATGGGGAGCATAGGAACCATGGAAGAGGGTTGAAGGGGAGGGGAGAGGAAGGGAGGCGAGCAGAGAAAAATGTATAGCTCAATGAAATCAATAATAGTAAAATAAAAGAAAATATACTTTAGGGGCTTTAGAAATGGTCCAGGAATTAAGAGTACTTGCTGCTCTCTCTGAGGATCTGAGTTCTGCTCCCAGTACCTCCATTGGGCAGCTTGTAAATTTGCCTATAAAAGAGCACAAGGGGATCAGATGTCCTTTTCTGCTCTTGAAGGATATTGCACACATGTGCACATATCCACATATATACACTAAGTAAATGATGTTTTGTATTTAGAGCTAGTTACACATTTCCTTCATTATTACCTTCAATCATATTCTTACAATTTTGATGTTATTATCAGTTACTGTATGATATCTTCCTTAATGAATTTTTAGGTGAGATTATTTAGTTTGTAAAATATCAGTAATGGGGCCAGTAAAATGGCTCAGCAGGTAAAGATGCTTGTCACACAAGCCTGATGACCTGAATTCCAGAACCCCTGTAAAGGCTGAAAGAGAGGATTACTGTAGCCACATAGTTGTCTGACTTACACACACACAAACACTCACTCTCACAGACACACAGACATATACATGTGTACATGCACACACATAACCTAACAAATGTCAACCTCCCACTTCACATCTGTCTAGGCTATCACATAGACTGATAGCTTATTCTTTCTGTTTTATAATATTTAGTATTTGAATCTTCCAAATTTTTTATCATCCTATTTACAAGAAGAAAAAAATTTTGTGCTTTAAGATCAGTGTTTGCTTTGTTACTGTGAACACACATGTGAATGTTTTCTGAAAAAAGGAGATATTATGCCATACATCACAGAGAGAAAAAAATAAACTTATATTCATATTCTTACTAGAAATACCATTCTTACTAGATGTACCAATGCTCCCTAACAATTGTGTCAATGTTTTTTTTAAGCTACTCTATTTCCAAATTTTGAATTGTGTTTTATTCTTTGGGACTACCCTTTGCTGGCACGAAATGTCCTTGTACCTAATACTACCTGCAAGTAACTGGGAGCAAACTCTCTCAAAAATCAGTGAGTTAAGCCATAACAAGTCAAGGAGAGCACCTTTTAAAAATATAAAGACATTGACCTAGACTGGTACATAACTTTGATCCTAGCACTCTAGAGCAGGAAGCAGGTGGAAGGAACTCTTAGAGTCTGAGGCCAACTGTGTCTACATAACAAGTACAGGGCCATTCAAGAGCTGCATGTGAGACTTGGTCTCAAAAACAAACAAATAAATAAACAAACAAAAGTTAAAGAAATAAATACATGGCATCATCCTTTTATAAAGAACATCATTTAATAAGCATAAATCCTCCCCTACACACCTCACATAATAATAATCACTAAAAAGTAGCATAGAGACTTATTATAAAACATAAAATGATGAAAATTTCTAATAGAAAACTTCTGCAGTTCTGAGATTTTCTTTCTGTGTGTGTGTGTGCGTGTGTGTGTGCACATAAGCATATGCCACAGTATGTATGAGGTCAGATGACAGCCTACAGGATTAGTTTCTCTTCCTCCACCTTGTGGATTCTAGAGCTCAAAATCAGGCAATCAGTTCCCAGGCCCTCTCCAGACTGGTTTTGGGAATTATAACTTGGTTTTCCATTATTTGGTCTCTTAATTACTTAACAGTAGATAGAAAACTTAATGTTTTAAAAGTTTGATGCCTTTTAAATGCTGGGATCATAAATATGTATGTGCAACCCTACTCAAGAGTGTGCTTTGTTTTCTCTTGATGAAACAGTTGTTTGGCTCCATCTTCTAAAATTCCCATTTCCAAAAGGCTTGGCAATAGATGGCAGCAACTCACGAGGTGGTATCTTCAGGTGGACACCTTCAAGAAGAGTGTTGCCTTCAAGGAGGTCTTGAGACGTTTACACACTCTTCACTTCTCAGTCACATGGTGAATTGAGCATCCTCTTCCAGGCTCTTTCTCTGTTACATACTGCCAAGCCTCAGACTCATGTGGGTGTGGCCTAGCAAGTGTGAACTGGAACCTCTGAAATCATGATCCAGAGTCACTCTATCCCTCCTTCACATGGATTGCCTCAAGTATTTTGCTCAAAGATGAAAACTCACTAACATAAGTAGAATTACTAGATATTACAATTAGTGCAACTGTAAAGTCTTAGACTGAATTTTAATTCATTTACATGCTCAGATGCCACCTTACAATGGAGACTTTTCAAGATGCAAGCTGTGTATATGTGCTGTGTGCACATGCACATGTGTGGGCACCCACAGAGTTCAGAAGATGATGTCAGATCTCCTGGAGTTGGAATTACAAGCAGTTATGAGCTACCTAGAATGGGAGCTTTCAAAACTCAGGAGGTTTGAAAGAGGAGTACATACACATTTAATCATAGAGCCATTTCTCCAGCTTGTTGGAATTTTTAGGTTTCATTACGTACTTAGCTACACATATTTTATCACGTGACTTAGAAATATTTACTCCTGCTTTGGGAATTAGTTGTCCTAATGGTAGCTTTGTTATACACACATACAGACACGTAAGCTGAGGAGGTAGCTCTAAGATTAAAATGCTTGCTACATAGGCATAACTACCCAAGCATGGAATACTACTGTCCACATAAAAGCCAAGCATGGAAGAGTAAGCTTGTAACCTCCACAGCTGGGTTGTGGTGGGGGTGGAGAAAAGAGGATGCTGATTATTTGATGGCCAGCTAGCCTAGATAAATTAGCAAGCTCCCAGTTTAGCAACTGACACAGTATTAAAAAGTAAAGTAGTAATCCAGAAAGGAAGATACTGGTGTTACCCTCTGGTCATCATACATGCGTGCCTAGGCAAGTGTGGCAGCACACAGACATGCATACCACACACACATTCACAGCTCACAGTAGCAAATACTTTGGGATGCTTTGCTTGCAAATTTTTGACAGTTTGCAAGAAACATGAAACACTGATTTAGAAGCTTAGATGCATTTTTTTTAAATCTTCAGCTGGAAAAGAAGTAATTTCCACATGTTCCATGACTAATAAGGCAGGAGTTAAAGTATTTATTTAAAAGTTTTAGTTTTCTTCTGTTTAAGATCCCCATGCACAATGAACTTAACATCCCCTTTGCTCAGATTTTCTTTATTATGAAGTTATTTCCAGATGTCACAGGGAGCTCTCTGTTCATAATCAGCATGATTTTCTTCATCCTTCACATCTCAAAGATAGAAATGTTTGTGTTCTTATTCTTTACAAAACAAACTTGTCTTGTAGTGTTCCCACAAGCTGCCATTCCCTAGGGTAAACAATACTCTGTTCTTTGCCTTCCCTACAGCATTCATGGCTTTTATTCCCGAGCAGTTGGAAGCTCATTAAAACACTCTTATGTGTCTCCTCATATCTACTAAGGTGAGCACACAGCTCTGATCAAGAACAACTGCAGAGGCCAGGTGTGTTGGAGGAGGGGAGCTAGTTAGTTCCAGGCCACTTAGGCTAGCTTAGACTTGAAATAATCACAAAGAAACCATATTAATTAAATAACTGCTTGACCCATTAGCTGTAGCTTTTTATTGGCTAACTCTTACATATTAATTTAACCCATTTCTAGTAATCTGAGCATCACCACAAGGTCATGGCCTACCAGCAAAGTTTCAGCACATCTGTCTCTGAAGGCTCAATGGTTTCTTTCTGACTCTGCCCTTCTTCCTTCCAGCATCCAGCCTAGCTTTCCGTGCCTACCTAAGTTCTGCCTTGATATAGGTCCAAAGCAGATTCTCTATTCATTAATGATAATCACAACACACAGAGGGGACTCCCACATCACAGGTATCACAGCACTGATGTGAAACTGCACTCTCAGAGTCCCATCTCAAACACTTCATCCCATAATTCTTTGTACATTTTAGTAAGGTTCTGTAAACTTTAAGAGAGTTGGCCATAGGGGCAGAAGCATTTCTCAAGGTTTGCTTGTCCTTGGGTTTCTTCCTCACTGTTAGTTTTCTGTGTATTATGAGATGAACAGCCTCATCTTCCAATGCTCTTGCCACCATGGAGGTCTGCTTCACCACAGAACAGGAGTCAGTGGAGCCAGAGATTCTGGGCTGGAATATATGAGATTGGAAATCAGAATAGATCCTTATTTTTTAAAATATATTGCGGCAGGTGCTTTGTCATAGCAATAACAAATATGGCAAAATACTGTTTCAGCACTTGAAAAGCCAAGGAATGAAAACTGTAAGTTTGAGACAAGACTAGAATGCATAGTTTGAGACTATCTGGGGATACACACCAGTCTCTGTAGACCCTATCTCAAACACACACTCATACACACACACATGAGGGCGGGGAGGAAGGGAAGGAATGAGGGAGGGAGGGAGAGAGAGAAAGAAAAAAGATAATTTTATTTTCATATTTTAAAAATAAACACCATTAAACTGTCAGTAACAATATAAAGACACACTTCATATATACATATACATGAGTCGAAATTTATGTCTTTTTGTTTATGAACTTTCATATAAATTTTGGTATGTTGATATTCATATGTGCATGGTGGGTAATTTTCTAGCACTCTGAAAAATTATTGCTTATTTAAGATTACAAAATACTTCCCCTGAATTAATCAACCTTTGTGATATATCCCTCAAAAGGCTTATGTAAAATTTTCCCCCAACACATACTATTGAATCATATTTACTATGCCATCAAGACAAACCTATGATTTTGACTGATTCTAGTGGAAAATGCCATATTATGCAATGAGCATACATGTCTCAGAATAATAAATTATCAAAAATAACTTTCAAAAAGTTGAAATAATGGTATCTTGACTATATTTCAATAAGTAATATACTGAAAAACACACTGAAGAAAGTACAGTTTAATGATTATGGGTTTTTTTTGGTTGATTAAAACAATAGATGCTTTCCTATGAGTGGGCCTCATGGTAAATATTAATATGATGAATAATGGAAGAAAGGTGAAGATTAACAGATAATTACTGAATTATGATAATTATTGAAACATAACTATATTGTAGGGACATGTAATATACCTCTAAAAACCACAGTTAATAGGACTTCAATTTAGTGGAAGGAGGGAGAGATGTCATAATGGTAAAGAATACTTGTTCTTTCAGACAATCAGATTTGGGTTCCCAGCACCCTCACTAGGCAACTCTTAATTTTCAGGGAATCCAATACCTCTTTTACTTGCAAAGGGCACCTGCACTTATGTGCACATTCCTAGCCATACACATACAGACACTCACACAAACACACACACACACCCTTAAAAACAAAGATATAAAATCCAACGGGAAAGAGAACATTTATAAAATAAAATCTGTGCATGCTATCATGTAACTTATTGGGGGTATGTCTTATAAGAACTTATTGGGGGTATGCTGGTTTGTTTTAAATGTCAACTTGCCACAACCTAGAATCACCTTAGAAATGATACTCAGTTGAGGAAATGCCTTTGGGCATGTGTGATATGTGTGTGGGATTGTCTTTATTGGTTATTGACATAGAAAGACCCAGCTCACTGTGGAAAGTCTCATTCCCTAGGCAAACAGTTGTAAGTTATATGAGACAGGAGAAAGCTAAATAAAAACTGGGCAACAAACATCAGGAAGTGGGCAGCTTGGATGTGATCATTTCTCTCTGTTCTTGAATGAAGATAGGAAATAATGGACTCTAACTTTCAACTGTAAGATGAATAAACCCTTTGTCCTTTTCATTGCTTTATGTCAGGATATTTTATCACAGCAACAGAAATAAAACTAGATTATGGGATATTTAATTATCTCTATTATGCACATAAAGAAACTGTGGCAGGGAAGAATCGAGTTCTATCTCTACTTTCAAGCCACAATATTAGAGTATCACAAGTTACAACATACCATCAGGCAATATATTCATAAAGAAAACCCATATGGAATTAAAGCATTAGCCAAGCAGGTGAAAATTTTGATGGGCACAAACTTGGGTAGGTCTTGTATGATAATCACAGTTTCAGTGAGTCAATGAGGGCAATGGCTCTAATACCATCTTCAGATGATGTCATTTAACTGCACATCTCCTCATACTCTAGCTTTACATTCTCTACACCCCCTCTTCCTTGTTATTCCCTGAGCCTTGGAAAAGTGATGTAGCAGTCCCAGTAGGGGCTGAGCACTCTGACATCAGTTATTCTTGGCAGTTTAGCCAACTATGGACTTCTGCAGAATCTGCTACCAGCTGATGAAGACCTCACACAGCACTAATCTACTGCTATAGACATGAGTATTCAGAAGATAAATGAAGAGGATGAATGCATGTTACCAAGAAGTTGCAAAGGACACCACATAATAGTCAAGGAAGAGATGTCTCCAATACGTTGGTACCCACATGTATTTCTTAATAACAGTCAGTGTCTAGCTTGGGATACACCAAGGTATTTGCTATCCATGATTACATGAAATCCTTTATCACTCAAGTAGTTAATTAATTACATCTACTATAATAAAAATGATCCTTCTATGATGATGACAATAACTTTTCCCTGCCTTGTGTTAATTTTAAGCATCTGAAAATAAGCTTACCTAGAATCAACTGGTTATTGAAAACTTTTTCTATATTGTGTTACTGTGGTGGTTTGAACATATCTTTGAATATTTGTCTTCAGATGGTGGAGTTGTTTGGGAAGGCTTGTGGGGTGTGGTTGTTAGAATAGGTGTTTTGCTGAGGATAGACTTTAAAGTTCCAAAAGATTTTCACCATTTCTAGTGTCCCTCTCTGTCCCTGCCACCATGCCTTTTCTTTGGCATTATGAACTCTAACCCTGTGAAACTGTAAACCCAGTTGAACCTTTTCTCCTGTACATTGCTTTGGTCATAGTGTTTTATCTTGGCAATAAAAAAAAGTAGCTAAGAAATTTGACAAGGTCAGAAACCAAGGGCCAACACTTCAATTCTTCTATTTTCTTTTCCTTTTTCCAAAACATTTTTTCTCTGTGTAGCTCTTGCTGTCCTGAAACTTCCTCTGTAGACGAGGCTGGCCCCAAACTCATAGACATCTGCCTGCCCTACCTCCCGGAGTGATTAAAGGCATGTGTCACTACCACCTAGCTATCACTTGGATTTTTGATACACAATATTGAAAGCATCATTAATCATTAAGTTATACAACAATAAAGTTACTATATAAAAAGGGAAAATTCTGAAATGAAAGCAAAGTAGAAATCACATACATGGTGTTAAAAGCATGGAGACTCTTGGAATCAATGAAGTATTGCAAAAATGATACTGTTTACATAAATGTATACATACATAGATACCTATGTATAATTCTGCATGTATAATTAAATATATCTATAACTTTATCTGGCCAAAGAGGTCTCAAAAGAAATTTATTTGATAAATGTCTGACCATTGGGTAGTAAGTTATAATTAGATTATAATATGTTCTAATGTTCTGTTGTATGAGGAAAGATGATAATATATTATAATAATAATGTACTTCAGATTTAATGAAGAAAGAAGGAATTTTCTGAGTTTCTTCATAAAGATAAATTTTTAGGAAAATAGATGTATTCATGTTGATTTAAACATTATACAATATATGCATATATTCAAACATGTCAACATGTCATATCAAACATGACAACCTTTTAGTATGCATAGTAATTGTTTTCATGTGTCAGTTATAAAGAAAAAGATTTTGAATGCAACTTAGTTAAATAATATATTTATGGACTGGTGAAATGGCAGAAGTCTGAAAACACATTTTGTTTAAATACCTCATGAGTACAAGTGACAAGTAGAACAGCCTGTTGGCTAGTGACAGAGAAACCAAAGGTGAAAGAGCATAGAATCAATCCAAAAGTGCAGGGTTGCTGCTTTAACTGGAACAGAATTATTACTTCTGTCTGTTACTACTTCTGTCACTGTGATAAAACACTCTGAAAAAAAAAGGCAATTTAAGGGAGAAAGGGTTTATTCTGACTTATAATTGGAGGAAAAATAGTCCATTGGGGCTGAGAAGGAAACAGACCATAAAGTCTTACAGCCAACCTCCTGTGACCCACTTCCTTGAGTGAGACTCCACATCCTAACAGATCCACAACATTCCCAAATCAGTCCGGCAAGCTGGGGACCAAGTATTTACACACAAAGCCTCTGGTGTTTAATTCATATTTAAACCACAAAACTGTTCTACCTGAAGCATTAACTTTTTATGATTGTGTTTGTTTTTTAACTGAATATAACATAAAAAGGTGCAATATGACTAGGCACAACCCCCAAAACAAGCTTGGACAAGTTAGTAGGAGGAAAAGGGTCCTAAAAGCAGGCAAAAGAATCAGAGATACTCCCACTCCTACTGCTAGGAGTCCCACAAACACTCAAAGATAAACAATTATAGTGGATATAAAGAGGACCTAGCACAGATCCATGCAGGCTCCATTATTGCTACCTCAGTCTCTGTGAGCCCCTGTGAGTCCTGCTTAGTTGATTCTATGAGCCATATCATCTCTTCATGTCCTTGACCCTTTTGGCCCCTACAATCCTTCTTCCCCCTCTTCTGTGAGATTTCCCAAGCTCACCTAATTTTCAACTGTGGGTCTCTGCATCTGATTCTATCAACTTCTGGGAAAAAGCTTTCTGATGATGATTGGGCAGGCACTTAACTATGAGTATAGCAGAAAATCACTAGGAATTATTTCATTGACTTTTTTTTTCTTTTTTGGCCAGCCTGTTTGGTTTTACCCTAGATCTTTAGGCCATCCAGCTCTCAGTACCTGGCCATCCAGGATGTGTTGGGTATGGGTTTCCTCTCATGGGATGGGCCTCAGTTTACACAGTCATTTTTTTTTACCACTCCCACCAACTCTGAGTCACCATTGCCCAGAACATCTTGCAGGTAGGACTGGTTGTAGGTCAAAGGATTTGTGGCAGGGTTAGTGTCCCAGTCCCAGCACTGGAAACCTTATCTGGTTATAGACGATGGTTAGTTTATCTCTGTATCCTCCATTACTAGGAATCCTTCCTTACTAGGGCCACCCCCATAGGTTCCAGAAAGTTTCCATTGCACTAAGCTTCCTCATAGCCCTTCAAATGCCTCCCCCCATTCCAGTCATCTCTCCCCTTACTCTCTCTCTCTCTGTCCCTCCCTCCCCAACCTGGTCCCTCCTGTTTCCATCCCCACCTGCTCCCAGTTGACCTACAAAATCTATTCTCTTCCCCTCCCAGGGATCTCCAGAGCACTGACATTTTACTACACGAATCCTGTGTCTTTCTTTTACTCAAAGCAGGAACTTTAAGCCGTTCTTCTTTGAGGATCTGAGCTGATGCACTTGGGGTTCCTACTCTCTCTATTCAGAACATCCCTGTTGGCTTCTGCAGCCTTCCCTCACACCCACGTCTATCATGTCATATATGTCTACTTACTGATGACCTGAAATACCTTAATAGCACACTCTTCTTTTCTTACCTTAAACCCACAGACTTCAGAAGCCTTTTAAAACATAAGTTGTTTAGAGGGAGAGAAAAATTCAGTCAGTGAAGTGCTTTCTATACAAACATGAGGTGTGACTGGGTCCCTTGTAATTCTTGTTCCAGAGATGTGGAGACAGACCAGCCATCCTATTAAACTGGTCAATTTCAGGCCCCAGCAAGAGACACTGAGTTAAAACATGGGGGCAGCTCCTGAGGAATGACGCCTGAATTGGACCTCTAGCTTTCACATATAAGTGCAGACATGTGTGCACCTGCACACACCTAAATGCCCCCCCACAGCCCTTCACACAAGACTGGTGGTAATGAAGATAATAGAGGTGATAATCTGTAGCAGATCTCAGGCGGCACCATCAACCTGCTTGACATAACCTTATTTTTATTATTACCTCTTTTCTCCACATCTCGAGTCATCCATTAAAATACTATAAAAAGTATTGTTGTTTATGATTATTAATAAGTTATCTGTATGGAGGGGGAGCATGAATGGTCCATGGTATGGCTAAGGGGAAGGTTTTACTGTTAAGGTATTCAGAGGCATCTGGAAGAGTCCAGAACAGGGAGAGAAGTTAATGTGGCTTGAGAGGTAGACTGTGAGAGAGGGGAGAATAGCACGGGATAGAGAGAACATAGTGGAAATAGCAAGAGCAGATAATGGTGGGTTATTAGAAGGATGAGTAGCTGGGGGAGAGAAGCCCATGAACTGGAAGGATTTAGGGTAGAGGAGGCAGTGAGAAGGGTCAGGATGCTAGCTAGTGTGGACTTTGAAATGTATTAAGAAGTATTTGTGATAGTAAGGGCATGTGCTTTGATATACTGATATGTGCCATAGGTAACCATGTGTCCTTCTACCAGAGGGAAGGGAAATGACTGCTTCTGGCAGACTGTAATGGTTTCACAAGTTCCTGGGGAATGCTGGCTTTTATCTAATTGCCGGAAATCACCTTATACTCCAGTTTGAGCTCATTTCTTGGTATATAGACTGCCTTTTGGAGCTTGGGGAATTGGGATTTTCTTTGGACCTGACACTATCTGCCCTAATAAAATCTAATCTCCGAAAGGTGTCTCATTATTTTGTGTTTTTTTATGTAAATAAGCCACATTTTATAGACAAATGTGCAAGGCTCAATAAAACATGAGTTCAATGAACAAAGCAATTTAGTTTATTTATTTGCTTAAAAGACCATGTTGTATCGAAAACAACACTAAAGCAGCTGATTTGAAGCTAAGTTTTAAGATGAGAACTGTGAAGATGGGTCCGTGGGCAAGTGCTTGTTGGACCCATGTAAAATGTAGACGAAGTAGTACTCACATTAGTAACCCCTGTGCCCCATGGAGAGATGAGAGATAAAAACAGGACATGAGGCAGTGAGCCAGACATACTCAGTAGTAAGCAAGAAGTCTTGTCAAAGTTAAAAGTAAGGCTGGAGAGATGGCTCAGTGGTTAAAAATACTGGCTGCTTTTTCAGAGGACTCAGGTTCAATTCTTAGAACTCACATGGTGGTTAACAACCATCTGCAAGTATAATTCTAGGGAATCTAGTGGCCTCTCCTAACACTTAAGGGTGCAAGGCATATATCTGGTGTGCAGACATACATATACGCAAAACACTGATACTTATGAATTTTTTGAAATTTAAATAAATAAGGTGAAAAGGGGAGTCGGAAAGTATGGAAACCCAAGTCTCTCTCTCTCTCTCTCTCTCTCTCTCTCTCATAGGGTGAAAATAGAGACCATGGAAGGTTCTTGAACTATAAAAGTCACATTCTACTGGGGAAGGTAAATTAAGTGATCATAACGCAATGCTTACGGGATGGGAGTGTGAATTCTAGGGAGCAGGTGGCATATGGCACAGCACTACATACCTCTTCCCTCCTGCTTCTCAGTACTTTTGCAGCATTTATTCACCCTGCATTACTTTCCTAATCCCAGTTTCCTGTGTTATCATTAGCATATGTTTTCATGGCAACAATCCTTCACACTCAGGCATAATCATAGACCACGTTTGTAGAATATTAAGGAAGCAAGGGCCTTGATGTGAAAATGACAAGGAATCTGCAAAGGTCCCCTTGTTAACTTGTCTGTTTATTATGATGTCCGCAAGCCAAGACAGCAAGGTCACAGGAGACAGCCCATGGGATGAGTCTCTGTTATGGAGATGTATGACTTTTTTCCCCTATGATTCCCAGCTGGTTATTTTATGGTTATATTAAAATTGTGAAAGTGTAACATGTACAACCGTCTGAAAGTGTGTCACTCAAGCTGTGCATCTGTGATTAAGCAGGATGTTTAATGTGTCTATACATTGAAAGTCAAATTAACCTCTGCTGTCTTTAAGTTTTTCTCATGGCTTCTTAGCCATTGAACAACATCTTTGGCTAGGCAGAAGAAACCCAGAGAGCTAGCAAGAAGTTAGCTATGCTGGGCTGAGGAGATGGCTCATTTGGTAAAATGCTTGCCAGGCAAGCATATGGATACTAATTAAATCTCCAAAATCCATGTAAAAATTCATGATGGTATACACTTATAACCCCTGTCATAGGAACGGAGAAATAGGAGATCACTGGGGTGCATTGGCCAACCAGCCCAGACTAACTGGTGACTTCCAGCTCAATGAAAATCATACAACCCCATATCAAAAATGGGGGGTGGCAACTCCTAGAGAATGCTGCCCAAAGTTAATCTCTGGATGCTACATACAAGTAAGCACATTTGCACACATGAGTGCATCTGTACACACACAAACATGTACACATACACAAAGACAAGTTACTTTAGAATTGCAGGAGAAAATGGCTGAGTCTGGATAGAAATCTTTGTGAAAGATTTTTTTCCACAGGAGGAATATAAAACAGAGTTATGTTAATAAGTGTCATCCAAAGAATGCAACAAATTGGATATATATATATATATATATAATTACAAAGGGATTTATTTATTAAGCTGGCATACATGATCAGAGACTATAGTCCCACAACGACCATCTGCATGCTGGTGAGCCAGGAAATCTAGCAGCTGCTTGATATAGCTGCTTCAAACAAGAGAAGGAGCACAATGATGCAGCCCCAGGGTGAGGCCAAAGCCTGGAGTGCTCTGCAAAGAGCCACACATGCATTTCTGCACTTCTGGGGATGACAACCTGGAATCCTCTGTCCACAATAGCACAACCCTGCCTGCTCAAGAAGGGTCATGTGTGTATGTCTTCTGTCTTCTTCCTGTTTTTGTTTCCACCTGGAAATACATCTTCTCACAAGGTCCCATCCACACTCCAGCAAAGTCTCCCCTACTTGATCTGCTGTTCTGAATGCCATCCTCTCGTGAGAACAGCTTTCAAGATCATTGAAGTTTGCTTTACTGATTTCTTAGATGTCCCTCCATCTTATGACATTGTCAATCAAAAGCATTATGAATGTTCATTCACATAAGTACAGAGAGGTGGGGCCGACGAATACTAAAATGAGAGGTATGTAGGCACCAGAGAGACGATGTAGTCAGAAAAATACTTTTTCTTATAAGCATAAGCACCTGAATTAGAGACCCTGCACCTGTGTTCAACAGCCAGGTGTGCTGGGTTTGTAATCTCTGCAATGGAAGGGCAGAGACAGTACTCCTGGAGATGCTTGGCTAGCCAATCTATGTGAATCAGCAGGATCCAAATTCATTGAGGGACTTGGTCTCCAAAAGTAAAATGGTGAGGAAGGAAGAAAGGTATTTGATGTTGGCCTTTGGCCTCTGCAGCAATCCAAAACCATGTTTCCCCAACCCCTACTACACAGAAGGGGGCAGGTTCATAAAAGGAACAATAGTCAAGAAACTACAGGTAAGGAATCACATTGGACGTTTGGTGGTAATGGGGCTCAGAATTAAACTGAAGGACCTTTTGAACTCAAGGGCTTGCCACAGCCCACAGAGTATATCACATGGGCTCCAAGATGACTCCACTCCACAGTCCTTGCCAGTCACCACTTATCACTGACAACTCTGAAATGATGATTCTCCTGTTCTGCTGCAATTACCTAAACTTTCAGCAATAGCTTCTCCTAGGCTCTCTTGAGTGATTCTGCCCGTCTTGTAAGACTAAGCCTTAGCTGCTCTCCATGACTACGTCATGCCTTCAAAACCATTATGATCTGGGACACTCTTGCGGATTTCTACGCTTGCTTGGCTAACACAAGTTAGAGTTTTCTCTGCTGGTCCACAGCTTCTGTTTGCTTACCCTGAGAAAACACTTCCAGAAAACTTTAGTGGTGCTGGTATCTTCTTAACCACGGGTGATTCTTCAGCTCTAGCTGACAGGTATTGATTGTCCCAGAAAAGCCAAGGCTTCACTTTACCAGTGATTCTTACTTTGGCCCTAATTGAGTCTTAGCTTCCCTATAAAAGCTTCATGAGCTACGCCTCCATCATCCGCATGGCTCCCAACACTCTTCTGCTCTAAACTCCCTTAGAAAAGCCCACTGAATTCTTTGGGCTTTCCTGGCCCAAAGTTCCAAAGTTCTTTGACAATCCTGCCCCATAACACATGGCAGAGTCTATAACGGCAATACTCTATAACCTGTACCAATTTTGATCTTACTTAGGGTTTCTATTATTGTGATGAACCAACAGGGGGAAGAAAGGGTTTATTTCATCTTCCAATTTTTAGTTCATCATCTAGGGAAGTCAGGGAAGGAACTCAAGGCAGGAACCTGGAGGCAGGAACTGATGCAGAGGACAGAGGGGTGTCTGTTACTACCTTGTTACTTGGACATTGTTTGTCTGTCTTCCGTCTTCCTTGTTCATGTGTGTGCTCACCTGAGCTAACTATCGCATCTTTGCATAATCACAGGTCTCTAATATTATGTTTTATTTTATGTGTTTCCCAGGCATGGGGAAATGATAATTTTCTTTTTTTATTGTTTTTATTTCAGTATACATTTTCCATTCCCCTCCCTTCTTCCCTCTCCCCTCTCCTCTTCTACTCTCTCCCATGACCCCCACATTCCCAATTTACTCAGGAGATCTTGTCTTTTTCTACTTCCTATTTCGATCTCTATATGTCTCTATTAGTTTCCCTTTGTTGTCTAGGTTCTCTGGGGTTGTGGATTGTAGGCTGGTTTTTAATTGCTTTATGTCTAAAAACCACTTTTGAGTGAGTACATATTATATTTGTCTTTCTGTGTCTGAGTTACCTCACTCAATATGTGTTTTTCTAGATCCATTCATTTGCTTTCAAATTTCAAGATGTCATTATTTTTACTACCGAGTAGTTCTCCATTCTGTAATGTACCACAAACTGGTGTAGCTATCCTAATATCAATCAAAGAAAACAATAATTTTCTAATGAATCAAAAATAGTAATTATCATTTACTGCCAAAAACTTCTCTAGGTTATAACTGGTCCCCCAAATACTTTGGAAAACAAATTGCTAAATGCATGGAACATTTCCTAGTTACTTCTTAAAGTACCTAAGATTTGGGAACAAGTGGACTGTTAGTTTAGTACTAATGTTGGCTTTGAATATTCTGTCTCTGTCAGTCTGTGTGTGTGTGTGTGTGTGTGTATAAATCCAACACAAATATTACTTTCCAGGATAGATGATGTTGTCTTTAAATATCAGTATTATCAGTTCCTGTCTGACCATCCCTCAACCTCATCACAGAAATTTCAAGTCAGCATTTGCTTGTTTGGCCTTCCCTTCCATCCTTCCATTTCTCTCTGAGAGAGAGAGAGAGAGAGAGAGAGAGAGAGAGAGAGATTCTCTCTCTCCCTTCTTCCCTCCCTCCCCCTTCTCTCTCTCCCCCCCCTCTCTGTTTTTTTTTAAGACAGGATTTCTCTGTAGCTTTGGAACCTCTCCTCGAACTATAGACCAGGTTGGCCTTAAACTCTCAGAGATCTGCCTGTCTCTGATGCCCAAGTCCTGGGATTAAAGGCATATGCCACCACCACCCAGCTGACTCTATGTTCTCAATGCCTTATGAACATTGAATTTTGGACATGTCTCTACATCTCACTGCTTTATAAATTAATATTTTCATTTCAAAATCTACTATTCCTATCATATCTTTATTTTATACTTATCCAAGCACTTGAAAAAAATTTTAGCAGTATTTATATTTTTGTAATCTTCAGGATAACCATAAAACAAAAACCTACAATAGTAAAAAAAATGAATAAATTAAAATCAAAGTATATCATTAAAGGAAATCAACTTGTTCTACTTATGTTTTATCTTTTGAACCATGACAAAGTATCTTGACATAAGCCATTCAAAGTAGTAATCATAATGATAATATCCCTTCAATTAAAAAACATAATTTATGGAATAAGGAAAAGGTTCATTTGATTAAGTCTTTGCTGCACAAGACAAAGGGCCCGGGTGTGAATGCACAGAACCCTTTTAAAGACTAGGCTACAGTAACACAGCTATCTATAATCTCATCAGTCCCCTACAGGGAGACAAGAGGCAGAAACCAGGAACTCACTGGAAGTTGGAAGGCTAGCTAGCCTGGCTTCTGCAGCGGTGAGCAACAAGAGACTTTGTTGTGATACAAGGTGGGCAGTGAGTACCACCATCCACAATTGTCCTTTGACTTCCAAACATTTCCCCCAACACACACACATAAGAAAAAGAATTCACATCAAAATATCTAAATCCAGATTTCTTTTCCACAGCCAAAGTGTAAGGTTTGTGCTTCTACTGCACTAGAATTTCCTCAAGGCTCAGGTTTCTTCCAGACTACCGCACCAAATGAGTTACTTAGCTTTGTATGAGACATGAGAGGGCTGATGGTTTTTAGCCACAAACAGCCCAGCAGCCCAGCCTCACCTGGATTTCTGAGATAGATGCCTTTCTTTCTACTGAACTTTCAGAGACCCAGTCAGGCTGTTTCCTCTAAAGAAGGTTGAATGCTCACAAACCTCCCACTATTGATTTCACAGTTCAGAGGGGATTATCCTAAAAAAAAAATTCCTAAAGAAAAAATTCAGTATCAAGTCAAGGATGCCTATAACAACTTTTACAAAAAACGTTCATTTCTGACCCAACCATATCATCATCTTCTGAAAAAAGAACACATTGATCTATAATTACAGTGGATAGAAATTAATCTTAAAAAGAAAAATATGGCTCAAGTATGCAAATCAATGCAGTCGAGAAGAAAAATGGACTCCTGTAGACTCTGGAGATGTTCACTAAGAAGAAAAGAGAGGCGACAATTGAATTCCAGTAAAATTCAAATATAGAGAGAAAATGAAATCCTTTTATTCACACAGTTTAGTTCCTGAGAAGAGTGTCCAGGGGGAGAAACTGCTGTAATTTTAATTCTATTCCTGATGCAGAGAAATGCTCTAAGATTAAAAAAAAATGACCCACAACTTAGAATAAATAAAAGAGCATATTATTTAATGAGAATGAAATAAAATAGCTTTATTCTCCAGACACAGACATCTTTTGTGCATATCAATTTGTTAGCTCTGAAAGTTCCTCTGCTGGTTTTTATCAATTAGCAAAAAGATTATTGATGTGGCTTTCTCATATAGGGCAGCATCACCTCCTCCTCCTCAATTCTGCTATTTACAACATGGGATGGAAGGTGACAGGCAGCTATGACATTTTTAACTAGAATACCTTTCATTTAATCTTTGATCATTTCATCTACATCAACAATGCACATTATCATATGCATCCCAACAGTTGTTCCCCAAGATCCTCAGCATCCCTGCTTCCCTTCTCCCTTCCATTCCTCTCCTGTATTTGTTTACTTGTAAGCAACTGAGTTCACTTCCTTCTGCAGCAGCCTGCTGACTGATCTTGTTGGCGCCATCTTACGCATGTAATCATACACACTGTGGGTGAATGACAGCCATGTCATGTCTGGAAGGCAGTCTTTCACAGCACTGATTCCCACCCTTCAGACCTTACATTCTTTCTGTGCCCTCTTTCATGTCCTCGGGGTCTTTGACAATGGGGTATTGATATACACATCCCATTTAGGGCTAAACTCTCAAGTCACTTATGCTCAGCAACTATACTACAAGGTGATTTACCTTCTCTCCAGTGTTAGAGTCGAAACAAAACTCAAACATGCTGCATCTATGTTTCTAAATATTTTCATAGTATCTGAATTTTTAGGGAACTATAATGTCAAATTATGCCACAATAAATACAGCCAGCCAGCTAAATGATAAATGCAAAAGAAAGAAACATTTATGGAAATCTTGACATGTGGAACAAAGTGTAAAATTAAATATGGTATGTGGGGGGGGAACTGCCATGCCTATGCTGGCACCTGTGTGACAGAATGTCTCTATGGTGGGAGTCGGTGTCAGGTGAGGGGTGAGAGCTTCCCGGAGCGATGCCCCCGGCGGATCCTTGGCAGTCTGCAAACTAACGCTGTCTGACTAAGCCTTCTCCTCTATCAATGAGTTCCTAGCCATGCTTTATTTGGTTTGTCTTTCTTTTCCTTTCTTCTTTAC
>LOEQ01005046.1:139008-158227 GCA_001685075.1 Bramus lutescens | reverse complement strand
GGTACTGAGCCACATGGCTAACATAGATCAGAATAGTGGGTTAATATAATCTACAAGAGCTAATAAGTAGCCTGACCTAATGGGCCAATCAGCTTTATAACTTATGGAGAATCTCTGTGTGATTTTCTTTGGGCCTTGCCAGCTGTGGGGAACTGGGCAGGACAGAAACCCCAACAAGCAGGCCCCCTTCATGTTACAACCAGGGACTAGAGAAATTAATGGCACAGGATGTCAGATATGGCTTCTGTGGTAGTTTGAATGGAATTGGACACAATAAGCTCATAGAAAGTGGCACTACTAGGAGGTGTGGCTTGACTGGAATAGGTGCAGTCTTTCAGGAGGAAGTGTGTCACTCTGAGGAAGGGATTTGAGGTTTCCTATGCATAAGGTACTGTCCAAATTTTTAGTCAACTTCCTGTGGTCTGCAAGATGTAGGATTCCCAACTCCAGCACCAAGTCTGCCTGAATGTCACCATGTTCTGCATCATGATGACAACGGACTAAACTTCTGAATTCTAAGAGAGCCACCCCAATTAAATGTTTCCTTTATAAGAGTTACTATGGTCATGGCATCTCTTTCACAGCACTATAAAAGCCCTAACATAGATAACTACTGACATAGTGGCAAGGAGGAGCCAGTATTTAGCATGAATTCATTTAGTAAAAGTTTATCAGTAAGGCTGAGTGTTGGGAATGGAGGCAGAAAGAATGATGTTATACTCTCATCTTCAGACTCAGTGTTTAGCTTGCAAATAATTAATAACATATTCCTTTAAAAGATAAAAGTGGACTGGAAAGATGGCTCAGTTGCTCGAAGACCTTACAAGACAAGTATGTGACCCTGATTCAGAACCTACTTTAAACCCTAGGTGTGGCAGTATCCATCTGTAATCCCAGCATGATGAGAGGGGAAGTAGAGACAGGCTGAAGACTAAAAGTCAGCAATCCTCCTAGCATACATGTTGATATTTCAGGACAATAGGACACCTTGTCTCACACAAAGGGTTAGAAAGTGTTCAGGCACAGACACTATTCATTGTCCTTTGACCACCAAATGTGTCACCCATGTGTGCACTTGTTCCCCCTCAAAAATCATAACCCATTATCTCATACGTTTTTAATTGCCCATTAATGTAACAAAAATGTTATGTGTAAAGTTCATTTGTGCTGCTTTTGTCAATCACAGGCAGGACAAATTCCTTTTCTATTTGTGGGAAATGAAATTTCATGAGCATTTCCAAGTGTCACCATCAAGCTATTGAAGCTCCCAGACTCCCTCTGGCTCAAGGTGCCTGTGGATTATCTTGTTTTTATGACTCTCTCTGTCCTGGTTTGTGTTTCTTTCCTCCAAGCGTCTTATGGTGACAATATTATCTGACTCTCACATGTTCTGGAATACACAAGAAATGAAGAGTGGAAACTTCCACCCATGGTGGAGACAGAACTTAAAGCCAGACTTGTTTTCAATGTTTCATTCCACTGTTTGAGACTTTGACAAATATATACCTCAAAAGTAAGACTTGATTACTGAGTTATAATTTTAATCTCTTTATTTTCACCTTAACTCCAAGCTAGTGGTTTTCAAGAAGGGGTGGCTTCAGTTTTCACAGGACGTTCAATGTGTCTGGGGCATGGGTGGTTATTTCGCCTGGAAGGAGAGGAAACTAAGGATGTAGCTCAGTTGACAAGATGTAGGAAGCCATATGTTCAATCTCTAGCACCTCACAAAACCAAGCATGAAAGAGAGAGCATGCCTGTAATCCTTTCACCCAGGAGATAGAGCTAGAAGCACCAGAAGTTAAAAGCCATCCTCAAATACACAGTGAGTTCCAGACCAGTGTGAACTACATGAGACAGTGTCTTAAACAACAAAACAAACCAAACAATTGAAATGAAAGGATTCCTATTGTTGCATCTATTAGCTGTTGCTATTATTTTACAATGTCGAATATTTTATAATGCCCTAGTCACACTTTGCAGCAAGAATTATGCATCTCAAAGCATTAATAATGCAGAAGTTGAGAAAACTGCTTTATTTAATACTCATGCTCCTACTGACGACACGGAGTCATGAAAAGATGAGTCCTGACAGCTGTATAGAGACAGAAAAGAAAACTGAGAGAGAGATGCCCGGTCCTTCAGACTAGGTTCATTGTGAGGAAGATAGTACTTGTGTCTTAGTTAGGGTTTGTATTGCTATGAAGAAAAACCATGACCTCAACAATTCATTATAAAGGAAAACATTTAATTAGGTCTGGCTTACAGTTTCAGAGCTTTAGTCCATTACTGTCATGGTAAGAAGCATGGCACCATGCAGCAAACATGGCACTGGAGAAGGAGCTGAGAGTTCTACACCTTGATCCTCAGGCAACAGGAAGTGAACTGTCATGGCTTGAGCATGTGAGACCTCAAAGTCCATCTCCACAGTGAGATACCTCCTCCAACAAACCACACCTGCTCCAACAAGGCCACAACTCCTAACAGTGCTACTTACTCCCTATGGGTCAAGCATTGAAATACATGAGTCTATGGGGGTCATAACTATTTAAACCACCACAACAGACAATAAACTGCATGCCTTGGGCTCACTGATTTTTGAGTAAATATTGACAAAGCAGGAAGTATATTTAAATGGTTAAGGAAAAACACAACATAAATAAGTAGAGAGTCATGTCTGTTAACATTAACTGGGTTAAGAACCTATAGATCAGTAGATCATAAGCCCTTATGGAGGTGTGCAGTGATATTTTGTGATCTAACAAATAAATCTTGCCTGAAGATGAGACTATAGAACTAAGCCACTAGTTAGTCACAGAGGTCAGGCAGTGGTGACACACACCTTTAATCCCAGCACTTGGGAGACAGAGGTTGACATATCTCTGTGAGTTCAAGGCTATTCTGGGCTACACAAGAATAAATCTGTCTAAAAGAGAAATATAGTTCACACAAAAGTGATCCCAATACTTGGGATCACATGCCTTTAATCCCAGCACTAGGGAGGTGCAGACAGGAGTAAGGTGGCTGGGCAGAGAGTGGAATGTAAGGTTGAAGGAGACAGGAGATTAGATTTAGTCTGAGGTTTCATAGAATATTCAGTTTATTCAGTCTGAGGATTCGTACTGACAGGATCACCTCTTTTGGTCTGAGGATGCAGTAGAGGTAAGAACTAGTGACTGGCTGCTCTGCTTCTCTGATCTTTAGCATTAACCCCTATATCTGATTCTGAGATTTTATTATTAAGACCAATTAGAATTTGTACAACAGAGGTACTATTATTACTATTCAGCTAAAGGGATATAGCAATAAACTGCCCCCAAGTTCTTATCTCTGTGGCCAGAAATGGCAATCTCTCTCAGCCCTCATCACAGAGGCCTTTTCTTGCAGAACAGATGGTGATTAGTACAGAGAGACCCACAACTAGTAAACATACAGAGAATAACCGTCTATGGAGTGCTCATCTCTAATTGGAATGACTATTTCACACCCCTCCTGCCAAGACATAGCCATCACCATGGAAAGGGAGTGAAACAATTACAGAAGCCATAGAGGGCAGGTGACTGCAACAAAACAGTGTCCTCAGATGCAATGTGCATTGTAGTCGAGGCTGCTCATTCATTTCCCAGACACCAAGACCCAAAATAATCACTCAGAAACTATATTAATTACAACAATGCTTGGCCTATAAGCTTATGCATATTTCTAGATAAATATTACATCTTAAATCAACACATCTCTATTAATCTATGGATCACCATGAGGTTGTGGTCTACTGGCAAGGTTCCATCCCCCTCTGGAGGTTACATGGCATCTCACAGATTCTGCTTTCTTTCTCCCAGAATTCAGTTTAGTTTTCCTGCCTAGCTCTGTTCTGCCCTGTCTTAGGCCCAAGCATCTTCTTTATTAACCAATGGCATTCACAGCATACAGAGGGAAATCCCACATCAGTGTATGAACTCACAGTGGCTGTGGCAGGCACTGGATGGCTACCATGCACACACAAGCAACACCAATTGGACTCTGGGTTTTTAAAACTGTGCACATGGAATTGAGAGGGAAAAGTGGTCGCAGAAATGGGGAGGAATTAAAGCTGTGATATAGAGAGTGGATGTGACCAAAGTGTATTACGTACATGTATGAAATTCTCAAGCAAAAGGTAGAAAGTGATTGAAGAGGACACATTCTGACCTATGGCTTTCATACACATACACAGAGAGGAGGGGAGAGAGAGGGAAGAGAAAGAAAAAGTGGGGGAAGGCAAGAACAGAGTCTAGCTTTAGACAAAGTTAGTTCTTTCGTGGTCAAAGACCCATTCATTAAGACTGACATAGAACCAGATGCTCTGGGAACCTTACCCAGCATTGTAAATGGAGAGCTTGCTTAGACAAAATGGGAACTGATTAATTATTAAGGAATTCTGATTAGTTATAGCTGAGTGTCACCTTATTTGGGGATGGTCAAACCTTTATGGCCCGAGCTTGGCTGAAGCATCTTCTTGAGCTGAAGTCCGTTTGTTTCTAAAATACCCTTCTAGCTCTGCTTGGCTTCCTTACACAATGCCAGGATGCAGTTTGTTACATAGGAATTAAATGTATGGAGGCAGCCTCAGAAAAATGGCCTCCTGCTCACTTTATTTACCTAAACTTGCCCATCATCTATATATCATTGTCTTAGTGCCTCGAAGTCAAATATTATGTTGTTTCCCAACCACACATGGGTTTTCTACAAAGTTCATATGATGTGAGTACCCCTCCTTCACTGAGCCCTTTCCAGGGTTCTCAGGGTAACAGCAACACATCTGCATAGTCGCATGCATGCTTTTGAAAACATAACACAATGCATCTCAGCTGCAGCTGCTTAAAACTGTTAGCTCTTTTCACTGTTCATTTGGTCCATTTGCAAATGCCCATGCAGCTATTAGGAGTGAGTTTAACATCTGGCCAAGGCTGCATGGAGCAAAGCAATTGATGAGCACAGGAAGACATTTTTGTGATTTAAAGCTACTTCCCTATGTGGTTTATTCTGGCCCATCACAGCACAGGAATATCTTTCAATAATATTCCCGATGTCTGCTGTGTCCTGACTTTGCGTCTGTAGCAAGAGATTACACCATTACCTGGGCAAAGTTTATGGTGTCAGACCTGAGGAGGAGCAAAGAAACAAAGAGAACAAGAAGTTTGAAACATAGGCTGTGGAAATAATCATAATTGTTAATGACAACATGAAGCTAGTTTATAAAAATTAACTCTTTTTTATTAAAAATATTTCCTTTGATTCTACTTACACAGGTGTATTATGGATGCAGTACCCCCTGAGGCCAGAAGAGGGCGTCAAATCACCCATGACTGGAGGTGAGGGTCCTTGCAAGCCATCATGTGCATGCTGGAAATGAAAACAGCATAATCTGGAAAAGCAGCCAGCACTCTGGACAGCAAATTCATCTCGCAGTCCCCTTTCCAGAGTTCTTAAATTCCACTTGCATCCTCTTATATTTCAGTTTCTCTTGTGCTCTCGTTTTATAACGAGGAGATAGTCACCATCTTACCTAATGTGGCATTTCTGCCATGTGCCTTTCTCTCTCTTTTACATTTTTATTTTATTTTGCATCATTTACTTGGATGAGGTTTTACACACAGTGAGTGTGAGAGTTCCCCTTGGGTATCTATTACATAGCTCCTGGAGGACTTGTTCCCTTCCTTAGAAGAAGTTTTGGGGCACGGTTTGGTTTCCAATGGTTACACCATGCTGTCAAGTGGTATTCTAGTTACTTGTCTTATTTCGTGACAAAAGTAACCAACTAAAGCAAGTTAAGGAAGAGAGGGTTTATATCCAGGGTAAGCAACTTCTCTCTAGTTTGTTTCTATTCAAAAAATTGCTAGAAATAGGTTTCAGTTCACTTATGAGGGTTATTTTCAACTTACGAATACTGCCCATTTGACACATAGCATTATCTCCAAAGGCTTTCCCTTTGACTGTGCATGTGTTTGAGGCAGTGAAGGCATGGCAGCAGGAGCATGAAGAAGCTGGTCACATGGCCTGCATAGCTTGGAAGCAGAAAGAGGTGGGTGCTGGCACTCACTGAATTTCTCCTTTTATCAAGAGCAGGGGACTTCCTTTCCTTTTTAGGGTGGGTCTTCCTGCCTTAATTAAGCCAAGATATAACAAAAACCACCTCACAAACATGCCCAGAGATTTGTAATTTCGCTGAGTATGGAGCCTGTCAAGTTACTCATTGGCATTGACCATCCTAGTGCAGTTCTGAGAGTGGAGGCCTGGGGAGCACCCATGCTCAGAAGCTCACTAAGCTTAGCAATAACAGCTGCTGACCACATTCACATGAGACCCACATTTACTCCAAAACAAACTTACCATGTAATCCCATGCATCATGCTTTCCTCTCCTTGTGAAGCCAGAGGATCTCTGAAACTCATTGATTGGCCAGTGTCAATGAAATGGTGAATGTCAGGTTCAGTGAGAAATTGTGTATCATAAAATAAGATGTAGTCATTATAAAAGATACCTGAGGATGACATCAATGGGCACACATGAGCTTGTCCTCCCCACAAATATACACACACTCTGAACATACACTGGGGCACATAAACAAAGGTGACAAGCAGTAAACCTGCAACTTTCTCATAAATGAATCAGAATTTCTTTATGCCCTATCGATCGAAGAATGGATAAGGAAAATGTGGTACATTTACACAGTGGAGTACTATACAGTAGAAAAAATAACAACATCTTGAATTTTCCAGGAAAATGGATGGAGCTAGAAAACACTATTTTGAGTGAGGTAACTCAGACACAGAAAGACTATCACATGGACTCACTCATAGGTGGTTTTTAAACATAAAGCAAAGAAAACCACAATCCCAGAGAACTTAGACAACAATGAGGACACTAAGAGAGACTTACATAGATCTAATCTACATGGGAAGTAGATAAAGACAAGATGGGAGCATGGGGACCTTGGGAGAGGGTTGAAGGGGAGAGGGGAGAGGCAGGGAGGGAAGCAGAGAAAAATGTAGAGCTCAATTAAAAAAAAGAATTTCTTTATGGAAATATTTTGAAAACACATATCACCAAATAGTGGATAGCACTGAAGTTTGCAGCATACTTGGAACATTCTGATCCATATCAGCGAGGTGACAAATCACCTGCAGTGGTTATTTCATGTTATAGGTACAAATACGTAACAGGAAGCAAAGGAAGGGAGGAATGAAGGCAGCAAGGGAGGGAGGAAGAGAGGAAGGACTTATACTGACTTACAGTATGAAGGTATCTTTCCATCATAAGGTGTTGATGACATTTTTAAAATAAAAAGCAATGGCTTTCATTTATTTATTTAGCTTATCTCTTTTTGTTGTTGTTTATTTTGGAAATGGTATTTTAATTACATTTATCTCTTCTTGTTCCTCCCTGGAAGGCCTCCCATGCACTTCTCATTATCTATCTAATCCATGGTCTCTTTTTTCAGTAATTGCCATCACATGCATACCAGTGTTTGTATATACACATATGTTCCTGAATAGAACCTTTTGAATCTACATAATGTTGCTTGTATGTATATTTTGGAGGCTCTTTGGCACTAAACAACCATTTGGTGTACACTTCCTGGGGAAGACCACTTCTCCTGTATCAGCTTTACTTAGTTCCCTACCGTTGCTTGTGTAGGTTGAGGCCTCTGAGCTTTGCCCTGTCTAGTCTGACATGTTCGTTTGTGTCAAATTTTATCCATATTCAAAAGTCAGAACACAAGAAGACTGGAGAGTCTACACAACCTCAGAGCCTGCACCTAGTGGTATACCTCTTCCAGTAAACTCTCATCTCTGTGTCTCTCTGTCCCTCTGCCTTACTCTGTTTCTGTCTGTCTCTGTCTCTGTCTCTCTCTCATGTGTGTGTATGTGTGTGTGTGCATGACCTGAAATTCTTTCTCCTTTGACTGTTAAAAAGGCACTTACTGGATATTGGACATGTCAAGATGCTGCAGTTTCTGTTCATCAGCTTCTGTCATGCTAACTCAAGGATGGCAGATACCCATTTATATCAATTCATTCTTAAACATCTGTTATTATTCCCACATACAATAGATGCTCAATAATGCTGCTTGCATGAATGATGCAATCTTATTCCTGGCACACAGAAATCTCAGGTGGCAAGTGAGGTGTTCTCTTCTTACTACCAAAACAATAAATGCAATAACAGAGAAGTATAATGAAAAATATTAGTTGATATGATTTAATTGTATATAATCCTCATAATATTGTAATGTGTTCATGTATCTATTTATGATTTATCTTCATAGTTATGGTAGAAATCAGTATCATGAAATATATATTTGATTTAATTATTCAAATTTTCTGCAAAATATTATTTAAAGTGCTATATATCATGTAGGTGCATGAGAATTTATTTAACCAATAAAACTCAAATGGCATTTAAATTATCCCCAACTTTTATTTGTTTATTTAGATTTTTTTAAGTCAAGGTTTCTCTGTGTAGGCTCAGCTGTCCTGGAACTCACTCTGTAGACCAGGCTGACCTCAAACTCAAAGAGATCTGACTGTCTCTGCCTCTGCTTCTGGAGTGCTGTTTTTACTAATACTAATATAATCAATTACTCTGTGTGTGTATGTCTGTATGTGGTATATATGAAATGTGATAAATATGGGTGTGTACATGCCATGTGTAGAGTGTAGTGTGCATGTAGTATAGTTGAGTATTTATGTATAGCTGTGTGTCTTAGTTAGGGTTACTATTGCTATGATGAAACACTATGACCAAAGCAACTTGGAGATGAAAGGGTTTATTAGCTCATGCTTCCACATCACAGTTCATTAAAGGAAGTCAGGGCAGGAACTCAAGCAGAGCAGGAACCTAGAGGCAGGAGCTGATTCAGAGGTCATGGAGAAGTGCTGTTTACTGGTTTGTTTCTCATGGATTGTCTATTCTGTATTTTTTTATAATATAGAACACAGCATGACCATCCCAGGGATGGGACCACCCACAGTGAGCTGGACCCTCATCCATCAATCACTAATTAAGGAAATATCCTACAAGCTTTGCTTACAGCCTGATCTTATGAATGCATTTTCTCAATTGAGGTTCCCTCCTTTCAGATGACCTTAGCTTCTATCAAGTTGACATAAAACTATCCAACACAGTGTATGTATGTCGTGTACTTGGGTATGAGTGTCTCTGTTTGGCATAGGTATGCATTTATGCGTGTAGGTAGAAAGTCAGTAAACATGGTAAGGTCATGACAAACCATAAGATCACTGACTTTCCTGTTGCTGTGACTGAATAGCCTGACTAACATCAACTTAGCAGTGACAAGGTGTATTGACTAACAGTTCTGGCACACAGTGCATCTCGGTGGGGAAGGCATAGCAGCAGGCACTGGCATAGCAGTTAGGAACTGATCACATTTAACCAAACAAGAAACAGAGAAAGAGAGAAGGGAGTGGAACCAAGCTATAAAACCTCAGAACCCGTTTCCACTGATGTACTTCTCCTGATAAGACACTACCTCCTAAAGGTTCAATAACCTCCCAAAGCACCACCAGCTTGGGAGGAAGTCTTCACGCTAGTGAGCCTGAGTGACATTTTACATTTGGACCACAAGGTCAGCAGGAACATGTCAATTTTAGCAAGTCAGCTCTGTTGAGGCACTGCTACCGCAACACTAAAGACTTTGCCTGAAATTGGAGCTTAATATGCACAGAAATTGGTAAATTTAGAAACCGAAAGGGCTTATCAAATATGCCTTTTGATATTTTCTGACCCTGTGTCCTTTTTGGGATCTTTTGCCTTTTTAGAGCTATCGGATTCTATCTCACCTAGAATCACCCAGGGCCCCTCCCCAGAGATGCCTCCTATGAGATTCCTGCTCTCCGGAGAATGTGTCCCTGGCCCTAATGACAGTGGGTCATTCCAAACCCTCGACTGCAATCAGCACTTTTAGACCCAAGTCACCCGAAGTATTCCAGCTGCTCAATCCCATACCTCTTTGCCCTGCTTCTCCTACTCCTTCCTGAGAGCGCTATGGATGCTCATTCTCTCCCATACTCAGCTTTTCTGGTCTTTCCTCTGCTGCAGAGAGAAGCCCCATCTAAACACCAGAACCCTTCTTTCTTCATAACATTTTTTATATCTATGTATTTTGTTTTCATATTGGTTTAATTCTATGCTCCTAGAAAGTAAGTAGCCACTACTCCTCTGGTATAAAATGAAAAACGAAACCGAGATAACAGCTGGAAAACTAAGCTTACTCGCAGACCAATCTAAAGCCACACTGGAAATAAAAATGCACACAAGATATAAAGAAGCAACTCTCACACTTCTCACCACCCTAGCTGACAATTTTACCTCTCATATCAAATCCTGCATCTTAAGTATCAATGTAAGACATGATGAGCAAGTGTCCATTGTCCTGCAGTAAGTAGCTCCAGTGTTTTCTACATATGCTAAACTCAGTAAATCTTTGCTTATTGAAGCAAAGACAAGAGCCTGGGACAGGACATCCTGCAGTGTGAGCAGGGAGATGGCAGAATCACATGTCTTATTAGTTTCCCCATTTCTGTGTTCATCTATGTGGTTGGAAGCAACTTATGTGAGTTAGGGCTTATTTTGGTTTACAGTCTAAAGAGGATCATTCCATCATGATAAGGAAGGTGTGGTTGCAGAAAGGAGAAGATGGTAGCTGAGGCAGTTGTGTACTGGTCACATTGCATGGACATTTAGGGGGGAAAAAGAGAAAACAGGAAGTTAGGACTTGTTAGAAAATCTTAAAGAAGTCCACCCCAATGACCTGCCTCCTCTAAGAAGGCTCCACCCTCTAAGGGTTCTGCAACTTTCCCAAAGAACTGGTCACCAAATGCATGAGCTGGTGGAGGATAGTTAACAGTAAAATCACAGCAGAGGGAGACAGATCATTTAATTTCCACTTAATGCTCCATAGCAAAGCTAGACCTTTGCTGGTTTTGTAGGACTCATCCTGGGTCCTTTCCATCTTGGTGTGAGTAGAGGTGGAGAGAGGATCACACAGGAAATTTCAGACGCCATTTGCCTGCTGGTCATGATCCTCACCAAAGAGGCTTCATTAAAGGAGTTAAGAAGAGACATTAAAATGTGTCTCAGGGATTAGCCTGGGATTTGTTTTATCCCTACTTATGCATTTCCCCAAAGGCAAGAACAACATATTGTTTGTATTTTTACTGACATATAGTCAATGAAATTCTGAGAGTTAAGAAACCATATATTCCTTTAGAAATATGAATAATTTATCAGCACATTATCTAAAGAACTTCTTAAATTGAAATTTTTAAGGCAAGCTTGACTTACCTTATTACAATGAAATGTAATAGTCACAAAAATGGTCATATGATTAGAGAGAAAATTATCTTGAACTTGGAGAAGTTGTGACTCCAAGGAGAGAGTCTTAAACAATTGTATTATGGAAATCTTTTGCTCCTGGGAATTCAAAGCAAAAATAAAGTTTAAATGGAGGTACAGTTTTAAACTTTGAAGATGTTTTCAACTACATACATCTTTCTAATCTGCAAAATAAGGAATATAAGGAACTACAGTGAAATTTGTTTTCTGTCAAGTCTGTATCAGTTACTGGCGTTGTTGCTGCAGCAAAACACCTGACAAAAGCAGCGTGAGGAAGAATGGGTTTGTTTTAGCTCACATTAGGGTAGGTCCGCCACGACAGGGAAAAAGTGTCAACAGGCACTAAGGAGCTCCTGAGATGGACGGTCACACTGCAACATGTCGAGAAGCAGAGAGCTGGACCGAGTACTCAGCTCACTTTCTCCTTCTTATTTCAACCAGGACACCAGTCCATGGGATGGTGCAACCCCCTCTTGGAATGAGTTTTTCTTCTTCAACACATTCAAGCTAGAAACTACATAGATATACACAGAGGTTTGTTGCCCTGGTCATTCTAGATGCTGTATAGTTGGCAATATGGCCACAGCCAATTATCACTGTCTCCACGGCCAACAAGTCACTCACCTCTCCTGTGATGTTCTGGAAAAAGACAGACTCTGGGAGGCTTATTTCTCACAAGCTGTCTTATGTTCTCACAATACAGCACTTCTTCCTGAAAGGCACTGCTTAAATTTGCATATGCATATGCTCATATGCATACAGACTCATTTACATATATAGCACATTATTTAATTTTCTGTTTTATATGTATTAAGCTTATCATTTTTAGCACATTAATTAACCAATATTTATCATCAAATCCATACATGGGACCATGTATCTGAATCTGTGACAGAATCTTACATCTGTCGTTTATTTGAGAAAGAGCTGCCACCAGAACAGAATGCGTGACCTATTTGTAATTCTTCCCAAGTCAAGCAAACAGATCTCTTTTCAATCTTTTAAGATCTAAACCACATTCTGTCCTTCCCCAACCTGACACAATCACTGTCATCCCAATCCCACTGTCTCACCCTTCCCTCTTTCTCTGAGTTCTTTCATCCTGTGCTAGCAGGAGGACATGTTCTGATTTTCAGTGGTGCCCTGCTACATTTTCCTGTTGTCTGAAATACCTCTGTCAACTTTCTTTGAACTGCTCTCTTTATGTGCCTGTGGACACCTGCTCCACTTCCCGTGAGATGACAGGCCAGCTCTTTTCTCCTGGGCCCTCTTATTGTGGCTCTCCTCAGGACACTGTTCTCTGGGGCTGGAGAGGGAGGGGCCCCTCTCATCCTGCCCGTGTTGCTCACAGTTCCATCTCTGTTGGCTCCTGGTATCTCTTCTCCCTGCTGCACTCGCATGCCTCTTTCTCAGTGGGAAATGGCTTCTTCTCCCTGCACTTGCCTTGCCTCTCGTCATCACAGCTACATGATTTCTTCGTTATATTTCCTGTTGCACAGACAGTCGAATCCTACTTCCTTACTTTTCTCTCTGTGTCCTGTTTCTTTTCAACAAAAGAGTGAATGCAATATGCGTGCTCAGGACTGTGTGCTCAACTATGGGCATGTGGAAAGAAGCTGAGGCTGACAACAGGCTCAGCTGTTCTCCATTTCATTTACTGAGGCAGGGTCTCCCACTTGAATCCAGAGCTCACAAACTCAGCGGCTGGAGCTACCCATCTCCAGAGTTGAGTTGTCACTCTTATCTGTCATTAATGTGGGTGCTGGAGAGTCTTCCTTTGGTTCCTCACTCCTTGTGCTGTGGAAGCACTTTATGCTACTGAGCCATTTCCCCAGTCCCCCATCTTCTATAAGTGTCTTTAAATACCTGGCTCTTCCACAGATGCATTCACTAGGGTAGATGTGGCCAGCACAATTGTTCATTTCTTCTCGATCTCCACTGGTTTATCTGGCCAGGTAGTGTCTACCTTCTTTCTCAGATAACAAATGTGCATACATTTTTACAGATATGACTTCTCTCATTATCAGAGTCATACCCCATTCCTTTTCTGTCCATTTCCACAGAAACTTTGTTTATCTTCGCTATTTGCACGTGGGACATCTTTGACAGCCTAGAACACTCTGATGGATTTTAAATTTTATTCATTTATTATCGTTTGTGCATAATGCCTATATGTAGGCACTTGTGCCATGGCACAGGTGTAAAGAGAGGACAACTTTATTAAATCAATCCTCACTTTTCACTGTTCAATTTTGGAATAAAACTCAGGTCTCAAGGCTTGCATCAGCTTTCACTTTTCCATCTTGTTGGTCTTCATATTCATTCTTGATCCAAGCTATATAGGTTTTAGATCTTTTCTATGGAAAACGGTATTCTAAATAACCCTTTAAATAAATTCCCACACTCAGGGGCAGGGATATTATCCAATGTGTAAGAGTACTGAGTATATAATCATGAGTACCTGAGTTCAAATCTCCAGTACTCATATAAAATGCCAATATACCCATACACATGTATGCAACCCCAGTACTGTGGGGTAGATAAACAAAAGGATCAATCTGATGTGATGGGTGACTGCCTTACCTCCTTGTTGAGTGAGAAACCCTATCTCATGGGATTAAGGTAGAGAGTGAGAGAGACTCACACCTGACATTCCCCCCAGCCTTTACATGTGCACCTGAATATACAAATTCAATACCTATACACTTAACATACATGCACATACGCATTCACACATAAAACTTTCTCTTGCCATGGGTAATCCTCCTCTGTTTGAAACCAATATTTCTTCAAAATTTTAAACATGCAGACCATATTCAGGCACTAATAGACAAGGTAACACTTTTCTCATGATGAAAACATAATTCTGTTATGGTTAGTTTTTTATATCAACTTGACACAAGTATGTGAGAGGAGGAGGGATCCTCAGATGGAAAATGCCTCCACAATATCAGGCTGTATGTAATCCTATAGAGGATTTCCTTAAGTAATGATTGATGTGGGAGAGTCTGTCCTAGTGGAGGAGGCACCAACCTGGGGCTGTTGGTTCTGGGTGCTGTAAGAAAGCAGACTGAGCAAGCCATGGAAAGCAAACCAGTGAGCAGCACCCCTACACGGCCTCTGCATGACCTCCTGTCTCCAGATTACTGCCCTATTGGGATTTCTGCCCTGACCTCCTTCATGATGGACTGATGAGTAACTGCAATACGGAAGTATAAACCAAACAAACCTTTTCCTCCCAAAGTTGCTTTTGGTCATAATATTTCATCACAGCAGTAACAACCCTAATTAAGACAATTCTAAGCAACATGTGGTAACCTTCACAATTTAGATGAAGGGGGAAATCCTCAAAACTTTTAGTTACCCTTCTGAAATTAGTGAGAGGCAACCATACATGGAATTTATGGCCTTCCCAAAGCCATCCCCAAAAATGCATCCCTAGACCTGGACAAAGACACTTCCAGTTTTATGGCTCTCTGTTAGTGTTTTTGTGATTTTTTTCTCTATCATAGATGAAAATAGAGTGCAACAGTCAGCAAGCAATGATGCACTATCCATTTTTATAAATTAATATTTTTAAACAGAGCATGTCGGTTAGTTTATGACTTGCTTGTAGCTGATTTCATTAGTGACTGTTGTGAGTGAACCATGGAGGAAACAGCTATAGGTATCGCAGGAACAGACTAGCCCGACTCTTCTGCAGGGGCTTGATACCTTTCTCTGGAAACACTTAGCAAAATCTACCTGATATATCTTCAGAGCCAGCTTATCAATATCCTTCCTATTGGAGGTTTTAGTTATTACAGATCACATCCCACACTGGAGAGATAACTTGGCAGTTAGCAGCACTTATTGCTCTTGCTGAGGACCTGAGTTCAGTTCCCAGTACCCACATCAGGTGGCTCATAACACTTGTCAGTCCAGCTCCGAGGGATCCCATGTATTCTTCTAGCTTCTGAGTGTACCAGCACATATGGGCAGTGTCCCCTCCACAGTAGACAGTCATATAGACAGACACACACACAAACACACCATTAAAAATAAAATGATAAATAAAATCATATTATTCAACTGTAAACCCTATTTGCTCAGGCGTCTTCTTTTTAATTCATTTTTTTTCCATTTTACTTACCAATCCCAGTTCCCACACCTTCCCCTTATTCCCTGCCCACACCTCCCCACATCCCACCCCCTCATCCACTCCTTAGAGGGTGTAAGGCCTCCCTCAGGGTGTCAACAAAGTCTGGCCTACAAAGTTGAGGCAGGACCAAGCCTCTCCTTTCTGCATCAAGGCTGAGCAAGGTTTCCCACCATAGGGAATAGGCTCCAAAAAGTCAGTTCATGCACCCAGGATAAGTCCTGGTCCCACTGCCAGGGGCCCCACAAATAGATCAAGTCACATAACTGTCACCCACATTCAGAGGGCTTAGTTCCATGCAGGCTCCCCAGCGATCAGTCCAGAGTTCATGAGTTCCCACTAGCTCAGGTCAGCTCTCTGTGTGGCTTTCCTCATCACAATCTTAGCCCCTACCCCTTGCTCATATGATCCCTCCTCCCTCTCTTCAACTGGATTCAGAAGCTCAGCCCAGTGAGTGCTTGATTGTAGATCTCTGCAAATGCTTCCATCAGTTACTGGATAAAGGTTCTATGATGACAATTAGGGTAGTCACCAACCTGATTACAGGGGAAGACCAGTTCAGGCACCATCTCTATTACTAGGAGTCATGGCTGTGGTCAATCTGTGGATTCCCCAGGAATTTCCCTAACACCATGTCTCTCCCTATCTCCATAATGCCCTCTCTATCATGTCTCTTTCATTGCTCTCCCTCTCCACCTCTCCCCAAACTCAGCCATCTAAATCCCTCATGTGCCCACCCCCTCCCTTCTATCCCTGCTTCCCAGTTCTCTCAGGATATCTTAATTCCACGGGGACCTGTGATCAGGACTGCTTAGATGTGCATATCCCCAGTCCTTTGCCTAACTTCAATCTCATGTCAGGGCCCTGGAAGTGGAATGGAGTGATTCACTTGATCTTGTTGTCCTTCTTCTCAATGTGGCCACATTGTATAAATCCCCTTTCTGATTTTACTCATAATTAGGTAATATTAATAAACTTCTCAAGGACAAGTGGTTTGACCTCTTAAAGCACACACTGTGACCCCAAAGTAATAATTCTTGCCATTGACTGACATCTTTGCTGAACACAGAGATGGATAAAATGCCCTGACACGGGTTTCTCTTTCTTTCCCAGTCATTTCTTTTTCCCTCATAATCTCCATCTCTTCTGTCCTCCTATCATGGGTTCTGACACACTCCATCCTACTTTCATGAGTGTCTGCAACGGCTTCCCCCCTTGTTATGTTCTCCTCCTCATTGAGGAGGTCTCTACAGGTGCCAGGCAGAGAAACAAATCACAAAGAAATGAGAATGAAAACTCAATTCAGACTGACATGATCAACCTGGATCGAAACTTCTAAAGAGACTGATAACTTAGTTTATTACTAACATTATTTGAAAAAAAAATTTCCTGGTGTGATACCATCCCAGGTACACAAGGAAGTGTAGTTACACTTAAACTCAACTCAGGGTAAATGCCATTTCTTCCAAGAAGATCTGGAGATGAGCTACCTATGTTATCTTAAGGCCATAAGGATATAGCCTGATCTTGGTCCCACAGATAATGTAGAGCTCATTTGGGATAGAAGCCATTTCCAGTCCTGGTTGTAGGAGCTTGACGTGGCCTGGCCCAAAAGATAAAAGGTCACTAGGCTACTAATTATTTTCAACTCTCAGCTTTCTGGGTGGAAGAATAGGTTTTTCATCTTTTTGATTGGCAAGGCAATTCTGTGCGCTTAACATTCCTAGTGTCTCTGGAGACACGTAGTGTAAAGACCTTCACACTGTATTCCCAACAACACGTGTCTAAGGTACCATCTCCGAGTCACATGATTTCAAGAGGTCAAATATATTCTTTTACTATTACTGAAAACCTGAAGTTATGGAATCCTGTAAGTCAAGCTTTGTATTTCTTTCATCACCTGTCCATGCTGTTGAGTTATGTGAACTTTCATTGGAATATAATTTATCCTTTTATTGTAAATTTAGGGTCTACTTCTGGTATAAATCTATGTTTCCTACTAAAATCTTTGTCCTTTTGGAAAAGAAGTGTTGGGTCATGGAAGAGTTAAATAGCTGGTCACATGATCTATACCTGTGGAGAACCAACAATCTGAATTCCTTTGTAGGCAACATGTGATAAAGAAATGTGACTCCTAAAGTCAGGTGGCGTGGGTTCAAGTACTGGCCTTCCTCTTTAATACTGACACTTTTATCCCTGCTATTTAGTTTTGTGAACTAAAGTTCCTGAAAAGAATCACATCCTCCAATGAACCTTCTGCAAGACTGGATAACTGATAAGAATGTCAATGTGAAGAAGTTGGGATGCTGAAGATCCAGAGCATAATGGCAGTTCGTCTTGGGTTATCTCTAGCTTCCTTAATGGTTATCCTTGCCCACACCTCTGTCTGACCTAACATGCTTGTAACTAACTAGTGAAACCTTTTGTAATATAGTAACTTCACAGACCCCTGACTCAACCAACCAACAGCTAAGAATGTCTATCAATCAGAGAACAACTGAGGCCTACTCTAGATTCCCCTGCTCTGCTATAAAACACCAAGCTGATATTTCCACTGATGTATTTTAAAACTGCTTTGACTTATGGCTTTCTCTGTTCTGTTACTACCCAAAAGTTAATGAATCTGTTACCACATTGGAACATAGAATTCAAATGACCTAAATCTGTGTTCTCAGAAAATGGGCCATGATCGTTCATATTTGATTTCAAAATAAACTATTTCTTATTCTCTTTGAGGTAGAGTTGCTTCTGTATCAAAACTTCTAGCTGCTCATCATCAATGTTGGAGACCTGTAAATTCTATTTGTTTTCTTTCCTTCTCTGTGTGTATTTGTGTGTGTGCATGCATGTTCATGAGTGTGTGGGTACATTTGTATGTGAGAATGTACAAGTGTGCAGGTACACATGTATATACATATAGATCAGAGAACAATCTCGTTGAGTGTCTCTCTCTCTGTCTCTCTCTGTCTCTGTTAGAGAGAGAGAGAGAGAGAGAGAGAGAGAGAGAGAGTTTGGAACCTGTCCTAGAACTCACTCTATAGATCAGGCTGGCCTCAAACTCACAGAGATTGGCCTGCTTCACATGGTATTTTTGATGATGCTATCCACTTTGTTTTTGAGATGGGTCTCTCCCTGCCTTAAAACATGAAAATTCAACCATCGGAGGGGTGAGTGTGTTCCTGACTGGCCAGCAGAAGGCCCTGAAAGAGAGCACAGACATTCCTCAACCCCCTAAATTTTCTGGCCATTCTCCAGGGGCTTCTCTCCCCCGCTACTGCCTCTCTCTTCTTATCCCATCCCAGCTTGTGCCAAGGCACCACTTCCCTTCTTTGGGACCATAAGATCCCCCAGCCCAGCCTGTTTGGGGGCTGGGACAGGGTGGAGAATGCAACTGGGCAGGAGTTCCTTTGTTTCACTAAGACTGCAGGCAGCAAGATAGTCCTTTTGTCTGTGAGGTCCCTAGCCAGCAAGGAGCCCTAATCCTGTACAAGAAGAACAATCTGAGAGCATTTGAAGGAAGAGATGAGCAGGCACATCATCTCTTCCTTCAAATGAAATGCAAATCAAAACAACTTTGAGATACCATCTTATACCTGTCAGAATGGCTAGAATCAAAAACACCATTGATAGCCACTGCTGGAGAGGATGTGGAGTAAGGGGAACACTCATCCATTGCTGGTGGGAATG
>LOEQ01005046.1:85516-112752 GCA_001685075.1 Bramus lutescens | reverse complement strand
CTATCTATCTATCTATCTATCTATCTATCTATCTATCTATCTATCTATCCATGTGTGTTTCTTTGTGTGTGTATCTCATGCAAAAGGGGGCCCATGGAGCCCAGAAGAGGATGTTGGATCCTCTAGAGTAGAAGTTCCAGGCTGGGTAGTTGGGAACTCTCTGGTGGGAGCACTGGGGACAAAACATAGATTCTATGGAAAGGCAGCAGGTGCTTTTAATAAATGATCTATGTCTCCAGTCCCAATAGGGTTTATTTTGACCTATTGTTCAAACAGCACAGCACAACATATCAGGGAAGACATGGGAGGAGAACGAGAAGGATGAGGCAGTTGCTCCCCTTGCATCTATAGTCAGGAAGCAGAGTGGAGTGAATGTTGGTGCACAGCCAATTTTCTCCTTTTTATTCAGTTCAGAACTACAGCTCATGGGAAGCTGCTGCTCATATTTGGGGTGAATCTTCCCTCCTCAATAATTCAAGGGTTAAAATTCTGACAGGAACAAGACCAGGGGATTGTTTGCCAGGTGATTTTTAGATGATCTCACGTTGACATTCAGTATTAACCATGAAGGCAGAGCTCTCTGAACTTCCAAGTATTCAAGAGTCAGGAACAAAGACCAAGTGCATCATCTGGAGAATTGCTGGCAAAGCATGCTGATTAATGGCCTTTCCAAGCTGGCAGCCTCTCCAGGAGCACCATTATGTGCCAGTATCTGAGAAGAAAGCCCTATGCTCATCTTAAAGTCACTTGGAGCAACTAGAAAAGGTGGACACATGCTGTGAGATACCTCAACAGAGAGTATGGCCATGCATCAAGTGTTCCTATGCAAAATGCAGTTTAAAACACTGAAGGAAGAGTGATCATACCTATTTTGTAGGAAAAGGAAACAGAGTTTGCTGCTCTGTGAACATCCCATTCAAAACTCATATTGATATTAATATCCACTGTGAGGTATTTAGAGGGTGGAAAAAGTAATCCAATTATGGATAAAACTTTAGGAAATAATATATTTGGGAACTGTGGGTGAAGGAGAATCTGAAAACAGAGCTCAGTTAGTAGAGTTTTTCCTAGCAAGCTTGAAACCTGGAGTTCTATCTTAACGCCATCTACAGAAGGTATGGTGAGCCACACCTGGTAAATAGTGCAAGAGGACCATCTTCCCTGTGAGTTTGAGACAAGTCTGAATATTTGAGACCCTGTCTTAATCTCCTTTTCAAAAATACTTAAATTAGGCTATAAGGTCTGGTGCCATCAAGCACTAGGAATGTGCTTGTACTAATAGTGGAGAAGCCTACTCTAGAATGCTCTGTATTATCATGTGATACTTTGCCCCAGTGTGTGACTCTGCAGAGACCTAAGCAGAAAAAAGAACCTCTCAACTGAGGCCCCTTGACCTCAAACTTTCCAAATATAAGAACTGTGAGCCAGCTAACACTCCATTACTTATAGCAACACAAAAGGGACCCAAATGACTTTTTAAAGAATTCCCTCTTTCATAGCTATTGGTATTTTGCCAGGTTGGGAACTGAGGCTAGAAATAAAGGGAATTCATATTTATAGATGCTGAGGAGGTTAATTAATTGTCGATACCCTTGAATGATGTCTCTTGGTGTGGAGAGCACAAGTGCCTATGCATTCAAAAAGTCATGATATTATCAGTTCTAAAATAACAATTATACAGGATTAATATCCATATGCTCTCTCAGGAAAGAGAAGCTTAACTGACCCAGGCATTCAGGGTCTACAAAATTTATAAAAGATTACTCCCTTGAAAAATACTACACCAATGGCAAGAGATTAGCATCAACACCTGGATATGAGATCCAGGTCATATTGCAAGTTGTAAATATAACTGTATTTGTATTCATTTTATAAAACCTCAGGCAAGCAGCATAGGCATAGGTTGATCAATTAAGTATTTTAAAATTGTAATGAGTTGGCAATGGTTTTCATTGATTTAATTTTTTCTTTGGTCCCCCTCCCACCTGTTTTTCCCTCTCATCCCTACACATCCATTCTCCACATTTACACTGGTTAAAATCAGTGGGTCACAAAATGGTTTGAGGATAATTACATTTTTTGTCATCATCGAATATTCATAATGCTGATACTAGCCCTGAAAGTGTGTCAACACATGCTAGCAAATGATCTTCTCTAAACAGAATTTATCATGTAGCTTGAGACTCTATGGAAATTTATAGATTAGACATTAAAACTCCAAATCACAGGAGACCTTATCAAAGTAAATTGGAAACCTGCCTAAATACCGTGTTTGTAGCAAAGGGAAATCTTTAGATTTGCCAGAAAGCAGGAAGAGAGAAAGTTGATAGAAAGCATTTACAGGCTTGAATTAACAACTGGAAAGATATAATGGTGAAGAAGTAAAGTCAATGAGGTGAGGGAAATTGGACTTTATTGATTAACAAACTAACTAAGCAGGTAACTAACCATGAATCTATTTGGAATCAAGAACCCAAATAGGTTTCCAAGGAGTATTCATCAGTAATGTGAATTTATTAAAATGAAAGAGGCATCTAGCACTTAAAGATTTGGCCTTACCTTAAAAAAGGATGCTGTGCGCACCTTGTGCTATACACACATTTCAGGGAATTGCAGCACCTCAAATGATGTTTAACTAAAAGTGTATCTGAGTGTATTTTTTCCTGTCTTTGAGTAAGCTAGGTTTCATAATATAATTACTGTTCATAGCAATCCCCCTGGGATGTGTTTCTCAGTGCTTCCCATGAACGCAGTTGCTCAAGTCAGGTGAGTACATGAAGCTGTGGGCTAAACAGAATTCTGCTGCTAGATCACTGGATGATGAAGAGATTAAAAGTAGCAAATTAAAATGCTCTGGCTTTGTTTAAAGATGTATTATTAAAAGAGAAATATTTGTAATTGAGGAACTCATGTTTTTCATGTTAAATTCAGTTGTATAACGGTTTCAGAAAATGATGCATGCTGTTGCTATTGTTGTGTTCACTCTCTAGTGCTAGAGGGAAGACCTTCATGCTTTAGGCACTGCATCAGTTGCTTTCAGGACATGTAGAAACCAGGCTGGAATGGAGCTAGGAGCTTATTGGCCAGATTTTGAGGGGACAGTGAGAAGGAAAAACAGAAACAGATAAAAGAGATTTAAAACAGACTTTCAGTGGGGGAAAACCCTCAGAGGATCTGTGTAAGAGTCAGAGCCCACGATCCATCTGGGATAGTGAAAACTTAGAAGTGGGGATAAAAGTTTCTATGTTGGCCCTCAGCTGACATTGCTAGGGGTAATCAGTGAGAATAAAGAGGTATAGGATAATAAGGGGTCCATAAACATCTCTTATGGCCAATAATTACCAAGGGTCCATAGTAGGGTCAGTGGCATGAATCTAGGAAAGCAAATTATTGCAATTTTGGTAAACTACTAGAACTTTTCAAAATGGCACTTTGCAAAGTAACATGGCATGTAGCTAAGAACGTTCATGGTGACAGGAGGTGCTGTGTGGGCTTCTGTGGAGTAAAAGTCATAAGGACTCTTATGTAACTATGGGCCCTGGAGCTTCAATATGTCAGACCACTGTTGCAATAGTGCCATTACTGTCATGGGAGTGACCAACCAGTTTATAACTGGATTTTAGGCCTGTTCCACAAGAGGAATTTATGGCTATTACCATAAGTCTGCTCAAAAGCATGGTTGGAGAGATCAGATGCCCTAGATAATAGCTTACTACTAATCCCTTGGTCAGCTGGTTGATGCCATTTAACCAGGCTTAAGATTGCAAAGTTGCCACACATTACATTCTACAGCATTCCAGTAAATATAATTTCTGTTTAAGGAATAGGTATCTTACCCAACTTCCTTACAATTCACTTATGAACACAAAGGGTTTAGGTTCTATTCAATGGCAGTCTGTCTCTCTTCACTATTCAATTCTTTCAATATAATGTGAACTGGGTTTTTGGTGGCGGTGGTTGTTCTCTCTCTCTCTCTCTCTCTCTCTCTCTCTCTCTCTCTCTCTCGGTGTGTGTGTTTAGGCACTTGTAGATGCCAGAAGTCCACATCATTTGTTTCTTAATCGCTTTCCACAGTACATTTTTGCAGTACCATCTCTCAGTGAACTTGGAAATCACCACTTACCTTGTCTGACTGGCTAACAGGCCCCAAAGATCCTCCCATCTACTCCTCCTCAGTGCTAGGTTACAGGTGTGCACCTATCAGAAGCTTTTCAATCTGGGTTTCGGGACCTAACTTTGGTCCTCATGCTCGGACAAGTACTGGGCCATCTCTCCAGCCCTACCCTTGTTCACATTGAGACAAGTACTGGGCCATCTCTCCAGCCCTACCCGTGTTCACATTTAGACAAGTACTGGGCCATCTCTCCAGCCCTACCCTTGTTCACATTGAGACAAGTACTGGGCCATCTCTCCAGCCCTACCCTTGTTCACATTTTGGTTTCTAGCACAGTGGCTCTTTGTTTACTGAAGCCAGTTATGCTCCAGCTTAAAGAAAATATTTTAGAACATTATAGAGAAAGGGAAAAAAATAATCAGTAAAGCCCAGAATTGATCAACAAATAAATAGGTGTCATATCTAGAAACACTTTCTTCACTTCCTGCAGTGCATGATCCATGCACTAGTTAACCACAAAAATGCTTGTTTTACATGAAGAATAAACATGTTTTATTTCTTTCTTAATTAAAAAGTAAAAAAGTATTATAAAATTCAAAAAAGTAAAAAAATAATGAAATAAGCACACATAAACCAGTTGCCCTATCAGACTCTATTATAATTTTGATATAATTTCTACAGTCAGATATCTTATTTCTGTCACCAAATTCTGAATATTTTATTTTAAACTTTAATTCGATAGATTTATAATTTTATTAAAAGAGCCAAAGTTATCACATTTGATATTCTATTTTTTAAACTCATCCATTTATTTGTGTGAAGAGGATGAGAATGCACACCACAGTGCTAGTGTGGGAGACAGAGGACAGCTTTCAAGGGACAGTTCTTTCCTTCCATCATGGGGTCCTGGGGGTCAGCTCAGTTCCTTAAGCTTAACCACAAACTCCGTACATGATTACCATCTCATGGGCCCCATGCTTGATACTTTATGTCATGATTAATTCATGATATATTGAAAAGTACAGTATAAATAATCCTAAGATAAATTCTATTGTGGAGACAGAAAGAAGTAGAGGATGCTTGCCAAGTGTTAGACAGAAAGAACCATCTTCACAGAAGCCAGTGTCCTTCAGTAGTGGGAGGGAAGGAAGATATTCTCTGATAAGGAAAAAAAAAGATTTGTCACCAGTAGATAGTATAAGCTAAAGACACAGCCAAGACATTTCACCATAGATACAGACCACAAATAACGATTCTCAGGGGCTGGAGAGATAACTCCAGCTTCGGAGGATCCAGCATCTCTCATTGCCTCTGGAGTCACCTGAATGAGCATACGCGCATGAACATGCATGTGAACACACACACACACACACACACACACACACACACACAGAGGAGAGAGAGGGAGAGAGAGAGAAATAATAAATGCCTATTTTTAAAGAAGGACTCTCAGAGCACTAGAAAGAGCAGGGGAGAGAGAGAGAGATCGTGATAAGCAAAGAGGACTTTCCACCATCCCTGTATTTTCCAAATTATGACTTTTGGTTGGAGAACTCTTCCTCTAATATGGTTACATGCAGTACAGTAAGTAGTTACTGCTAGAAGTAGAGGAGAGGAATAGGACCTAAGAGAGATAAGGATCCCGCACTCCACCCAGACTTTAAACTGCTAAAATCATGACACCTGTGGCACATGACAATATAATTCCCAGAGTAAGTATTGAAAGAGATATAAAATAAAATCCACTCAAAACAGAGGTGAAAAGGAACTATAAACATGTTTGAGAAGGAAGGGAAAGGAAAGCAGAAATACCAAAGTAAAGAGAACAAATTAAAAATTCTTTAAAAATGCAAGCACTGGTATATTCATAATCAAACTAAATAGAAATAACTTAAATGAATAAATCAAAAGACATATGGTCAGAGTAGATTAAAAAAGCAACCACATTCTGTAAATGAGAACTCACCAGAACTGGAGAGATAACTCCGTGGTTAAGAGGTTGCCCAATACCGGTACTGGGCAATTCATAGCCACCTGTCACTCCAGCTCCAGCTCATTGAACTCCCTATTCGGTATGCATATCCACACACAGAAACACATAAATTAATCTTTCAAAAAAGAACTGACTTCAAATATAACAATACACACATACTAAGAAACGCACAGAAGACATACCCTATAAAAACTTTAATGGAAATGAACGTAAACTTTAGAAAAGAAAGGTTCTCCCACACAGCGAAACCAAAGTTAATTATGTAAACAGTAAGGCTACTGATGTACTTTCCAAGCCCTGCAGGTACCCACACCAGCAGCCCTCCTGCTTCTCAGAGTCACTCTGTCCTCAAGACTCTTGATTCCAGACTATGCAAATCCAACTCTCATTCATATTTGCTTTTATTTCATGAAATAATCTCTTGTGCAAACATTGTCAGTCAAGTCCACATACGGGGTATCAGATTTCAAATATCTGTCAGCTCAGATGCTGTGCCAATGCCTCTCACCTTGTTGTTAGAGAACTCCTGGAAACACTTGCAGCTCATCATAAAACAGAGCAAAACCTTTAAGAGTTTTATTTTATTGTTATTTGTGTGTATATGAATGTGACTGTGAATGAATATTCAAAGTATGTATGGGTACCCTCAGAGGTCAGAAGAGGGCTTCAGGCCCCCTGAAGCTGACATTGGGGACAATTGCGAGTTTCACAATATGAGTTCTGGGAACCAAATTCCAGTGCTCTGCCAGAGCAATATGTGAGTCACCTTTTCAGTCCCAATGGCATATTGTTTACCTGTTCATTTTCTCAAATGAAAGACAAATTCTTGAAGACTGACGAGTCTTTTATGTTTATTTGTCTAGGTATTTCTTGTTTGAAGATATTTTAGATTTTAACATCTATTATCTTCAAGGTAAATTGAACAGATTTAAATATTTGTAACATTACTTACAGAGACATTTAGTTACATGTTAGATAAGAATATTCTCTGTCGTAAATTGTTGAAACTTCATCCAGTACTGGGCTGCCCCAGCATTTTAGTTGAAAATATCACTGAATAGATAAACTACTGAATGACAAACAAATCTCCTGAAGTTTGGATAAGGTCATTAGATATAAATGTGAATCAATCAATTCATGTGCTTTGCTCTTGATGAAAATCACATATTTGAGAATCAATCTTTTAATGAACTAAGAATTTTGTACAGTTCTGTATCTTTCAACAAGCAGGGCACAGAAAGTCAAAAATCACATCAGGCATATAAATTATCAGAAACTTATCCTCAAAACAAGATTGAAACAGAAGGGTCATGTTTCAGAAATCTAATTTCTATCAGATGTGATTAAGTATTGTGATAATACTTAGCTCTTTTTGAAAGTCAAGCTTAACTCTTTCTGAAAACTGAAGTCCCGAGGAAGGAAAACAACAGAGCAAATATAAACCCAAATTTAATGTCATTGTTTTCCAAGGCTTCTGTTTTTGTAGCAAAATGTGATCTAAAATTATATGACATGGAAGATTCCAGAAACAAATTACCCATAAACTTTCAAGTGCACATCATGCTGAGTAGCATGATGGAATCCCATACTGTTCTGCTCCTTCCTGTCCCTGGTTTAATTAGCCTATTTCTCTGTACAGTCTATCCCAGGCATGCACACTGTGCACCTGGCTGAGCTTTAGTGTCTGTCCTGGTTTGCTCCTCTGATGCTGTAATTAAACACTGACCAAAAGCAACATTCAGGCATGGGTTATCGGGCATAGAGCTTACAGTCTTCCTTCAAAGGAAGCCAAGGCAAGAGCTCCCAGGCAGGAGCTGAAGCAGAGACAAAGGAGAGATGCTGCTTACTGGTTTATTGAACATGAACTTCCCAGCTCATATTTAGCTACCTTCCCATACAGCCCAGGCCCACCGCCCCAGAAATGCCCTTCCACAGTGGGAAGGTGTGACAATTAGCAATCAAGAAAATGCCACAGATGTGGTCACAGGGCCAATCTGATGTGGGCACTCCCTCAGCTGAGATTTCCCCTTTCCAGGTAATTATAGGTTTGTGTGGACCTGACAGCTGAAGTTCACTAGGACCCTTGAAAACGTCACAAAATCTGTCATCACAAGCATGCAGTACCACAGTAAATTTGTGAGGTGTCAGGATGGAGCCCAAGGCTTTGTGCTTGCTAGACATGTACTGTACCAATTCAGCAGTATCCAAGCTACACAAGCAACCCCTTAATTCATTTGTTGACTTTAAAAAATTAGTGAAAATGACTACATGCACACCTGTGATCCCGGCACTCTGCAGGCTGGAGGTAGAAGAACCTGAAAGCCATCTTTGGCTAAATACCAAGTTCAAGGCCAACCTGGGCTGAGATTCTGACTCTAAAAGGAAAGATCTATAAACCTGGATATGAAAGAAACCTAAAATCTGAAAGAAGACAAGATTTTCTAGGTGATTTGACAAATTGAAATGACCTTATTCATTTGGTTCTTGGTAATATTGCTGAGAATTAATAAATCAACATGGGACAAAGGCAGTGAAAAGTATCAGTGTAGAACAATATGGACAGTGTTTGCATGCTTCCAGCTTCACATTGAGCATCAACATTCATATAGGTAAGGTAAGAGCAGGTAAGATAGACCCAAGGCCTTGTACTCATTGCATGAGTGCTACAGGTTGGGCTTCCAGCAGACAGGTCTGTGGGAAGATACTCACCCTGATGGGATAACAAATCTAAGGCCCCTGAGTCTGAGTGCTCCTGTTGTCTTAATGTTTTATTTTTTATTCTGTGTGCTTCTTAGGTTCCCCAGGAGATCTAATTAAAACACAAGAAGCATAATAAACTTGAAATGTTTCTACAGAAATGCGTTTGATTCTTAAACAGGGCAACCAACACAAAAAAAAAAGAAGAAGAAGAAGAAAAAAAAGAGAAAATGTTCCTTGTAAGGTGTCAATCATTAGGGAAGCAGAGGAATTCCCTGTTCATTAGGTAGGGGAGGGAGGGGTGTCTCCAGATTTGGGCAGTTTTGAAAGTGGTTAAAAATCAGGCCAAATGGCACTTTAATAATTTGCAATTTAGCAGTTATTTACAAAGGAAATAATAGGAAAACCTCTGCTTTGATCAAGCAGTATGATTTTGTAAATGATTTTTTAAAATATTTTTGAAATTAAAATATGATTGCATAATTTTCTCATTCCTAATCCTCCCTTCAAGCAGTTTCCATGAATTTTTCAATCAAAAGATTGAATTCAAGCCCCACACCTCTTTCTCAAATTCATGGTCTCTTTAGTTGTTGTTCATGCGTGAGGCTGTATATTCCTAAACGTGTAAATACGGACTCTATACTGTTACATTTGTGTTTATTTTCTGGGCTGGTCATTTGGTGTTGGATAACCAATCAGGAGCTTTCTCTGGGTAAGCATATTTCTCGTACTCTCAGCAGTCCTTAGTTGTCTGTAGTTTTTGGTTTAAGAATAAAGCCTCATATTTTTCCCTTCCATGTTAGAATGGCTATTGATGTTAACTTTGTTCAGGCCTCGTTTATGCAGCCATGTTGTTGAGACTTCATGGATGTAACTTCTCTAACATTTCTAGAAGATAAATTTTCTCAGCAAACTTCTTTCCTTCTGTCCTTTACAATCTTTCTGTCTCATCTTCCATTAGCTATCTGAACATTAAGTGCAGGAGTTGTGTTGTAGGCGTTGGGTGCCACAGGTCACTTGTTCTTGCATTTTGATTGCTTGTGATTTTCTGTACTGGTTTCCATCTTTTTACAACAGAAGACATTTCATTCATTAAGGATGAGACCTATACTTATCTGTAGGTATAAGGATAAATATTTATGATGAAGTTAGGAATTACACTGATTTAGCAATGTGGTAGTTCTAAATTTTCCTCTAAGACCCATGACTTCACAATCCTGGCTAGGTTTCCAGTACTGTTCGTGATTTCCCTTCTGTGGGCCTTAAGCCCAATAAGACAGTTGTTGGTTACCATGAGGTTATACAGCCGCTATTGCAGCCTTGGGGATATTATGCCATCCTGCTCAATGCTTTATTGCATAGGCATAATGAACTGAATAGAACTATTGGTTGCGTCGTAATTTTGCCTCTCTGTGTGTATGTGTACATATGTATGTGTACATGAAGATTCAGATGCCAGGAGAGGGGATCCTCATGGAGCTGGAGTTGTAGGCAGTTGTGAGCTGACTCCTGTGGGTTCTGGGAAATGAATTCAGATTCTCTACAGTAGCAACACAAGCTTTGAGGCACCAAGCCATCTCCCAGCCCCTAGAAGTATGATTTTTTTAGAAATCTAACTGTTGTTATTAGTCATATTTCACTATGACCACAGGAGCTGTCATTTCAGAGTAGTGAAACCCTGCTGCCTAGGAGCGCTAATGAAGCAGATTCATTTGTTCCAAAATGTACCTGAGTGACCACAGATGAAGGATGCCCTGATCTTACCACTTTGGAAGACTCAGAAGGATACTGTACAGTTCACAGAGTTAGAACCCCACAGAACAATCTGTTTGTCAGTAGTCAGCCTAAGACATCTGTGAGATGTCACTACAGTTTTTTTTCAGAAAAGGTAGAATATTTTCACACATTTGCATTCATAAAAGAAAGAAACAATTTCTAAATGAATGAAGATCTTTTGATTGAAAAATTCATGGTTCTTTTGCTCTGTTCGAACCACTTTAGAGATGATCTTTGTTTCGATGCTGGGGTGACAGCTCAGTACTTGCTTGACAAGCATGAAACCCAAGCTCCATGCCCAGAACTCACATGAAAAGGCTGGTATATTAGTGTGCATTTCTAATGTCACCCTCATCTTTTCTAACAATAAATACGAAAGTTCATTCCATTTTATTCATTTTTATATAAATCACATCTAAGTGCTGATTTAATTTATGTGTTCATATGCATTTCTAAATACATATATAGATAAAAAATAATGGGCTGTGTAGAAATTGTTCTAGAATTCTACTTAATAGTAACAGTTCTATGAAAATAAAAAGATGAAATATTTGATAATTTATCTAAAATTTTTATTAGCAATAAAATATCTCATATTTTACTAGTAAAAATAGAGATATATCAGTTCAACTTTAAAAATATATATCTGAGTTGGAAATATTGTACAAAGGGTAGAAGCATTTTCTGCCTTATGACATAAGTTAAAGACCTGTCTTTTTCAAGTTGTCCTCTGGCCTTCACAGGCATGTTCTAGTATGTGCATGCCTGCGCACGCACGCAGGCACACACACACACATGCACACACAGATAGATAGATGATAGATTACACAGATAGATAGATAGATAGATAGATAGATAGATAGATAGATAGATAGATAGATAGATAGATAAAATAGATAGATAGATAGATCATAATAAACCATTATACACACATCAGAAGTTGGAGAGATGACTCAGTGATTAAGAACATTAGCTGCTATTGCACAGGTCCAAGACTTGGTTACCAGCAACCTCTTGGAAGGTTTCACAACTACCTGAAACTCCAGTTTCATGGGACTTGACATCCTCTTTTGGCCTCTTTGGGCATCAAACATGCATTCTGTCCACAGATATTCCTACAGACAAAATCATCATGGACACAAAATCAAAATCATTAGCAACTTAAATATATACATATATGTAAATAAATATATAGAAACAAACACATATGTCAAATATTTGTTAAACAGGAGAGTGTTCTTTGAAGCTTTACTCTCTCACTGTGTTTCTGTCTCCCTGTTTTTCTCACTCTTTATAGGTATTACATGCATTCATTGGAACTGCTATAGTCAGTACATGCTGACACATGGCTCAGTAGTTGCAAAGAGAGTTGCATCATTTGTACATAGGTAATTACATGAATAAGAATTTCAGTCTCCTTATAGCCATGCCTAAGTTTTTCCTATTCAAAGACGGGGCATTTTACTGTAGGGTCCACTTGCTGTCATCATCTTGCTTATTCTTGTCGGTTGTTTGATTTCTTTCCCTAATCAGTGGTATTTGAACAATGAATGAGGAAAGAGGAGGTGGGATTAATATAAATTGATAGTTTTCTATTTCTGATAAGGGTTTTTGAGAGCAAAACTGTAGGAAATTGAGACTGCTTTAGTTTTATTTTGTTGCTGTGATAAAATGTCCTACAAAAAGCAACTTGGGGGACTAAAGTTTTTCTGCACAGTTCCAGTCTACAATCTATTATTGTAAAAAGTCAAGAAGGAGCCTGAAACAGCTAGTCACATCATGCCTTCAGTCAGAAACAATCGGAAATGGATGTACACACCTTCACTTGCTTGCCTACTTGTGTTCAGCTGGACTATGCTACTCTCATACAGTTCAAAACTTCTTGTGTAGAGGATGGTGCTATCCAGAGAGGACTGGTCTTCCCTTAATTAATTAATTAATTAATTGAACAGTTCCACATTAACATGTCCACAGGTGAATTCAACGTAAATAGTCTCTCAATGAGAATCTTTTTTCAAGTGATTCTAGGCTGTATGAAATTGACGTTTAAAGCTGACCACTACAAAGCTAAAGCTATCTGCTGGCTCTTAATTTCTATGCATTACAAGCTGAGAGCATCTATTCAAAATGCTATGAATGCCAAAAACCCACTGGTCTAAAAATCTTAGCTTTCAGAAGGATCATACAATAATAGCTGCAAGCAAAGGTGCTCAATTTTTCCATTCAAAAGATTACAGAAACTGTAGCAAATATGCCCAGGCCTGAGATGAGAATTACAGTTATATAAGAGGTATGCAAAATTTTTGTCTAGGAGACAATAAGTTTAAAATACTTAGGAACACTACTATTAAATTGTTGAGAGATAAAGTTATAATTATTACCTTTGTTTTTAACCATGGTGTATGAGTATGTAAATGTATGTTCAAGTGTGCACTAACACATGCAATTGCATAAGTAGTCCAGAGTTCATCATTGAGTGTCTTTATCTATCATTCTTCATCTTTTTTTGAGATCAGATAGTCTTTTACTACACTTGTACATCACGACTTTGACTAGGCTGAATGAGTAATGAGCTTCCAGCATCCTCCTGTATCCACCTTCCCAGAAGTGGATGACAACTGTGAGCCGCCGTGCCTCTTTGCATGGGCGCTTGAACTGAACTCAGGTCCTTTCTTTATAAGGTGTGCACTTTACCCATTTAACCATTTCTCCCCATCCCCAGCTGTGACATTAAGAAATAGCTTTAAAATGACGCTTAGAATATTTTTTCTTTAGTCATGTGTCTTCATATATAACAGCCTATAATCCTGTAAACTTTCTATTTTATCTACATATGGACATTGTTCAAGAGTTGTATTCAATAGTCAATGTATCATAAGAAAATGTGTATCTTGCTAGCTAGACTTCAAGTTAGTTTAATCATTTTCTAAAAGATAGTAAGGTATTAAATTGGAAGTAAGTAGATTAAGTATCGCATCAAGCATACTGTTCACTTTTAAGCTAGGCATGTCTGCATACATTTATATGAACTGGTCAAAACAAAATCAACACATCATCTTGAATAACATGCCTATTACATAACAATCTTAGATTTCCATATAATTTATTTGTTGAAGAAATTGGTCATTTGTTGGCAGAGTTTCTCATCGTCTATATGCTCTCTGTACTCTGTTCTTATTGTCTACTGATAACTGGAACTAGATGTTTGGCCCAATTCAAGTTTGGCATTTCTTTTTTGGCACCGCTCCTTGAAAGGTAAAATTCCCCATTTACATTAGGAGCTGTGTTGATATCTGATTGTTACTGCATGCTAATGACCAGTATGATCACTGCTTAGTTTATTTAATTACTCTGCAATCTGTGTTATGTGTACACATGTGTAATTTATGCATATATGTGAGTGTGTGTGTGGCTATAAATGAATGAGGTCACAAGTGTGCCATTCTGGAAGTACCACAGGGATGTGGAAATCAGAGGACAACATGGGTGTCAGTCTTCCTGTTTAACTTTGTCTGAGTCAGGTCGCCTTTTGTTATTTCTTGAGTGTGTTTACCAGTATATCGGGCCTTTGATTTCTCATGATTTGCTTGTGTCTGACTACCAGCTCACCACAGGAGCATTGGTGTTATAGATGTGAGCAATATTACACTAGATTTTTGGGGGGACTTGGCGACTGGAACTCAGGTCCTCACATTCAAGTTCTTTGAGCCATTCCTCATCTCATCATCATGGGTTTTGTTGCAGTGTTTCTCAGCAGTAAACATTTTAGGAGCTTGAGTGAAGCATATGCTAAATTTAATGGTATCAGAAGTTCAGAACTAAATCATTGAACAGTAATAAGAGTGTGCATCTGACCTCTATAGTGATGTAGACATGGAGCTGCTGAAGTCTCAGTTAAATCCTCAACCACTCAGCCACAGAGGCCTTGCTGGCTCCCGTGGAGTCCCTCTCTGATACTCTAGCCTTGCTTTGTTTCAAATGGAAGAGCCTCCACCTCCATTGAAGGTTCCTGGAGAGAGAGCAATAACTTCCTGCCTCATAATTTTACCTGGATTGCCTCAAGAAACTGGAAGAATTTTAAGAGCCCTGATGCTGAAAAAAACACCTAGAGGAAAATATGGAAAACTGAAGATCTAAGTAAAAGTTCAGGATTCAGCATCTGTATAGGAAAATAAAAAGCCATATCTTTGTATTTTTGTGAACCTGACCAGTGGTCATACTGTCTTTGGTAAATACTGAACATCTTCTCTTACCTTTTCTTTTTCCTTTTTCTATGTGTGAGGCATGATTGTGTGTGTGTGTGTGTGTGTGTGTTCATGTGAATGCAGCATGCAAATGTCACAAAAGAACACACCCTTTAATGTCAATCCCTGCCTTCCATCTTGTTTTAGTCTGGGTCCTTTGACTCTTGACTGCTTACTCCAAGCATTTAGCCAATGAATTTTTGGGGAAGCCCCTTTCTTTTCCTCCCACCTGTTTCTAGAATCATTAGAATTGCAAATTTATACTGCCTTTACTGCCAGGCCTCTGTTGTCTCTAAAGTCTGAATATTTGAAATCAGGTCCTCATGCATGCACAATTGAGTTATCTTTCCACATTTTATGTCTCTTCCTAATTTTGTGTCCTTTAGACCAAGTTGCTCTCATTTTTACAATATAGACAAAGATTACTTTGAATTTTTGATTATTCTGCCTTCACCTCCCAAGAGCTAGGATTACAGGCCTGTGCCGACATGCTAAGTTAATGTGATGTTCAAAATCAAACCTTTAGGCATGCTGGCAAGCACTCCACCAACTGAGCTATATCCTCATTCCTGTTAGATTTTAAATTATGTTCTTGATAAACTGCAAGTTAGATTCCCTGATATCAATACCAGTGTGCTGTGTTCCTTAAAGTATACACTGTAGATAGAGCAAGTGTTGAATTGCTCCAGGCATGCTGGTGAAATTTTCTTGGCAACCACTACCCACATCACAACACTTGCTGGAATATTAATAAAAACCACGAGAGAAGCCAACTTAGTTCTGTGCACAAAATTATTTTATGAGAAGTACTCATTAATTACCAATGGAAATTGATGGAGTTGTCAACAAAACTAGTTCACCACACATACAACTGCATTACTCAAGGTGCCCACATAAAAGTCATCGGGACATTCCTGGGCTGGTCCTCCTCATCCTTACAGAAATGCAACTGATTCAGTCAAGGGATTCAGCCCATAAGTCCATCAGAGCATCCCTGGACAGGTAACTCCAGTCCTCAAGCTTTAACTAATGCCCACTTATTTCAGTAGATATTGAAAAAGCCAGCATAAGAATTAAAACACCAAGGGCATACGCTTGAATCTCTCCTGTTCCATGAAACCTTCCCCAAGTACTTTGTCTTTATTAGTTTTTCCTGTTCTGTAAACTCCCTTAATACTCATAACTCCTATAACTCTGAAATACCAAATGGCTCACTGTTCAATACTTAATAGTACACAGGCTCGTATTTCTGGCTCATCGCCTTGGACCTAATAGCTAAATCATTCTCTACTTTTGCATACATGCTCCATATGTTTCAGCCACAACAAACTCTCTAAGCATCTCCAAGCCTGCGTGGTATGTGTTCTCCTCAGTGCTTTTGAATAAGATGTTAGAGAGAGCAAAGCCCTCTCCTCTTATATCAACTAATTGTTACTGGTGTTCCAAAGTCTTCCTCAAATGTTACCTCTGTTGAAAACTTCCCCAGACACAAATTGGGCATATCAACCACACACCAGGCTGGTCCTGTGTATTTGACCCAGGGTACTTGTCTAACAATATGAACTGATCAACATTTTTGTGGACCTTTTGGGGCTTTTTATGGTATTACTGGACTTTTGCCTACTTGTTTTAATGTTCACCTCTTTATTTTTGCAGAGGTTAATTGTTTCCTTTTGTTTTGTTTTCTCTTTTATTTATTTTTTGTTTGAAAGTATGTGGAATCCGTGTGTGTGTGTGTGTGTGTGTCCCCATAAACCATTGTATGGCATTGTATCACAATTCCCTGTAACTGGATATTGCAAGCCATTATAAAAATCACCTCACACAGGTGGAGGGAACAAACTCAGATCCTTTGCAAGAGCAATCCAGGCTCTTAACCACTGAACCATCATCTTTTCTGTCCTGCTGGATACTTCCCTGAACTCTGACTATATACTCAGCATGCCCCTCACACTTCAGGAAGCTAAAGCACGTGCTTCCTTACCTCACGCCAATCTTAAGATCTCCAGACCATATACATTGCAGACATTGGTTAGAGAAAATGGAGATAGTTTAGCTCATGATTTGGTCTCCCAACTCAGCCTCAGCTGGTGCTCCTGGTCACACTCTACCTTGTCTTCCTGCATGGGTGTATATGAGACAGCTATCTGGCTTTTTCTTTCTTCTTCCTTCACTGTTACTTTTTCCCAAAACCTTGGAGCCAAGAAAAAGGCTACCTTTTCCCTCTATTAAGCTCTTCCTATGCGGAACCTAGCCAGGCATTCTTGCCAGCTAATATTCACAAGGAAGAAAATTGAAATTAGCGTTTAGGTCATATTTTCTAAAGAAAGTAACTTAAAATAAGTACTGGTGTCTTACTACAAAATTGTCATTTTAATGTAATGGGTTGAATGAAAATTTCTCATTTTCTCTCTTCTCCCCACTGGCCTAAGGATATGGGTAGGATTGACCAAATATGGTGAAAAACATGTGCTTCAGAAAGCTAAGTGAAAATGCCACCTGAATCATTGCTGAATCCATTTTCCTGTGAAAATAAATCTTTTGTCCATGAAGAAATAATCACCATACTTGGATAGTCATTATTCTCAAGACTCTGAGGTCTGGACTTACCTGCAGTAAGCCACTATTTTCTTCTTATCTTTGGAGAAGGAATGTTTTTCTCACTTATAAAAACAGAGACAAGAGAGATCCCCAACCCAAAATCAGAAGTTAGAAGGTGCTACCCCACACTTGGGTCACTGCTGTGTATGAAGCATGTAGCTTCTTTGGTTTAAAAACTCAAGAGTTGTGAGTCCCAGGACACAGTTGACCTTGAGTTTCTCCTGTACAATTTGAATGACATTATATAAGATTATAAGACTGTGGACATTGTAGATGATGCTGAAACAAGGCCATTTTGTATACTGGGGCAGAAAGGATGCAGTTTTGATTTCTGAAGTTCATGGTATGGGCAGGACTAAGGGTAGAACACTATGGTCTAATTATTCTTGTTCCCATACAGATGTGATGACAATTGGCTGTGGGTTGAAATCCTAACCACTAATGGAATCAGTAGATAGAACTTTGCAGAAGTAGCTAGGCTATGACTAATATACTGGTTCTTATTAAAGGCCACAGACAGCATCTCTGTCCCCTTTATAAAATGAGGTTATAGAACTTAGCATTTGTCAACTGGAACGTGTACCCTCAGGGCATTAAATTTATTCCTGAATTGATCTTGAATTTTTTTAGCTCTCTAGAACTGTAAAAATAAATTCTATTGTTGAAAGGCATGGGTTTCAAGGAGGACTTTTAGTGTATCATCCTTTTGAGTAAGAAATTAACTGGAATGGTTATTAATACCAGAAGAGACAAAAGCATAGCAGGAGCTCTGGGGATAGTTCTTGCCAATGAGGGAGACTGGGGTCCCTTCTCACAGGTCTCAGAGGAAGGTGGCTTTTGTGTTATCATGTACCCAGGCTGTTGATGATTTCCAGGCTACAGAAGAAGGAGGGAATTCCAGAGAATAAGGGTTGTGTTCCTGAGCCTGATACCCTGAGGTCTATGGACCCAGGGGAGTTTGTCAGGAAGTTAGAGGTTCACAGGCTTGCCCTTTACAGATAGGTAGGTGTGCCCTGACTATCTGTAGTTGGAACTTTAACAGTTATTTACAGGCTTATTCAATTGATGATACTTTATTAGAGTAGCCTAACTGGACCAAGCATTCATTCAATCCATTTTCTAATTGTCTAATATGTGTTTGAATTATGTCAGGTCTGACTTTTAAAAAAAGTTAAGCTACATGAATTATTGTAAATACAGGCACATTCATCTTACATTTTAATCTTCAGGTAGGATTCCAAAGGAAATGTCTAACATAGACCTGAGATAATGTGAATTCTATCAACACATTTTAACCATAATATATATTATATATTGTAAAAAATAAATCGAGATGAAAAATGCTGGCCATATTTTCAAGATTAGATATTGACTTCTTTCTCCACTTTTCAGTCTACAAAAGTCTAGGCTACTTCTTTCAATGTTGTTTATATTCTGGAATCATTCGATCCACTATGAAGGCAAGGTCATTCTTCTCATATCTTAGCTCCCATAAGTATTTCTTCATTTAATTATAAAACATAAGTTAACAAGACCTTGTGAAAGTGTTCCAAGAAACTCCAAGGAAGAACTAGTCTGTCATTACATTTACAAAGAAGGATTTATGGAAGTAACACGCCCCATGCATAAGCAACACTTATTTCTGTGTGATTTATTGAGGTTTTTTTTTATTTCAGAGACCTAAATTTATCTTTGCAGTATAATCCAGTCCTAAACACTGATAAAGAAAACCATTAGCTCACCTCATCCCTGCTTAAAAGAGAATTTATATGCAACAAAAACACCATTCAGAAGTGTGTTTAGGGCTGATTGTATCTGAAAAGCACACAAGGTAGTTCTCAAAATTAAATCACATCCATGCATAACTTTTTCCATTTGCATTTGATTTGTATTGCTTCCAAATCTCCATCTTTTTAAATTTTTCCAAATCTAGCAATTAGGAAGAATGTATGCTTGCAGGTTGTGAGATAAGTTACTACCTAAGTATACATATAAGATATGGTATAACCACTGCCATGCAGGGTTAAAGAGCGTTGACGTTCACTTAGAGTGCAACATCTACATATCACCTCCATAAACCTCATACAGATGAGGCATGGGGAAGGATAATAAAGTTCATAAATCAAACCTCTTTGGAGAAAAATATGCTTTCTAACTCAAAGTTATAGACTATAATTAGGATTCTGTATTCCTTGTTGTCCCTACCTTCATCCTCCTATACGGCAGCATCACTAACATTATTTCCTCCCTGAGCAAAGGATCTTTAAGGTCTTTGAGGTCTCCTAACTGAGATTAAGTCTCACTTTACATTTTCATGTTTTGAGAAATTTAAATTCTTAAAGTAAAATAGGTCAAAATGTTAACATTACAGTGATGGAGTCAGTGCCAAGATGTATGTGTGTGTGTGTGTGTGTGTGTGTGTGTGTGTGCGCGCGCTCGCATACACATGCATGTGGAGGATAGAGGTCAACATTGGATGTCATTCAAGTGCCAGTCTGGACATTATTAAGTAGGATAGATTGCTCTGGGGTTACAACTACATGTCACCATGTTTGACTTTTTATTGTTGTCTGATTATTTTAACATGGGTTCTGAGGATTGAATATATGTTCTCCAACTTGACACTGAACTATCTCCCCAACATTCTTTCCTGCTTCCACATTACAGCCTGCACTGGACCATCTGCTCTCGCCACATACAGTTGATTGGTGGAGTCACATAATTCTTCAGACACTCACAAGTTTTGTCTTCAACACTGGAGATGTCCCTCTAGAATATAACAATTAAAAATGTGGACTGTGCCTTTATATCATCCTCAGAACTGTTTTCAGACTGTTGTAAGCATGAAAATTGAGAATTGAGAAACTAAGTAGCAATTCAATGACAATTATTGATTTGTATAGTGAAAAACATTCGTCTTCCATTTGCATATCCTTCCTGGAAATATTGTTTTCCCAGCAATTTATTTTACTTACTTTATAAAAGCACTGATCAATGAAAGAATTTAAATAAAAAATGACCATTGCAGAACATGCCTATAAATTTAAGTTCCTCCTGGGTTCCTTAATAAGTTGGAGGCCAGTGTGGCCTGTAGAAGATTATCTTAGAAAATTGAAAACTTAATTAAAATAAAATTATAACAGTCAAAGAATTAGAAGCATTTTCAGACTCTTGTATAATACTGACTAGAAAAGTGGTAATTTAAAAAAATACTGCTTAACAGACAAGAATTTTGAAAGTAACATATAGTACATTTCTTTTTAATTGAAGAAACAATATGGGCTACAGATATGGCTAAGTCAGTGAAGTGTTTACCAAGTAAACACAGAGACTTACATTCCATCCTCAGGCAAAAGCCAGGATCAACAACATGGTGCCTATAATCCCAGTCATGGAGAGGCAGAAATAAGATGAAAAAAGCACTAGGAGTTGGTGGCTAGTCAGTCTAGTTGAATCAATGAATTCCAGGTTCAAGGAGAGACAGCGATGGCTGATCTTGGTAGTTGGCTTGAGTGCATCTGGAATTGATCAAAACACATTATGCTTGGTGCTTCTGTGAGGGATTAATTTTTATCAGATTATTTGAAGCATGAGGACCCAACCAAAATCTGGGTGACACCTTGTGGAGGAGGTCCAGATAAAAGGATATAGAAAGAAAGAAACTTTGCTTTTTGCCTGCCTGCCTGAACTCTCACTGGTAATTTTATCTATCTGATAGCTGAAGCATTCCTTCGCCACTATTAGAATGGATTTCTCTTGAAATTCCAATGTAGTTGAAGACCAACAGTACTCCAGAATCCTCTATCTCCAAGGCCAGGTTGGGAATGCTGAGACATTCAGTCTTGTGAACCAAAAAATTACCAGATTGTCAACCTCTCCTGTGTTAAGGCAAACATTGCTGGATTTTATCCTAAAAGACAATTTAATAAATCATACACACGAGAAAGAGAGAGAGAGATGTTAAATGATAGATGATAAATGGATGGATGGATGATAGATAGATAGATAGATAGATAGATAGATAGATAGANATAGAGGAATGGAATAGAATAGAATAAAACAGAATAGGAAGTCAGCCACTATTTGACCACCATTTGACTCTTTGGTGTTCCTCCAAACCCCTCATGGTGAAGACCTGGTTCCAAGAAGGGTTCCATTAACAAAGAGTAGAAACATTAAGAGAAGTGACCTAGTGGGATGTATTTAGGTTATTGAATGTGTGCCCTCAAGTGGGATTATTGGAACCTGATCTCATCCTCTTTTCAATTACCAATGTGGCGGTGTGGTGTAGGAGGCCTTTCTCTATTTGTGCTGCTTTCATTGGTTGAATAAAGAAGCTGCCTTGGCCTTTTGATAGCGCAGCCCTTAGGTGGGCATCGTAGACAGAACAGAATGCTGGGAGAAAGAAGGCAGGCAGAGATAGCCACCATGGAGCCAGCTGCCAGGTCAGACATGCTGAATCTTTCCCGGTAAGCTATGACCTCATGGTGCTACACAGATTATTAGAAATGGGTTTAATCAAGATGTGAGAGTTAGCCAATAAGAGACTAGAGCTAATGGGCCAGGCAGCAATTTAATTAATACAGATTTCCATGTGATTATTTTGGGCTTAAGCTAGCTGGGTGGCCGGGAGCTGGGCAGAATGGAACAAGGGGCCTGCTCCTCTCTACAACAGTGGTGGTTTTGTTTTGCCATAATTTCCCACCATGCAATAGGGCCTGTGGACTACAGACTGAGACCTTTAATCCGTGAGCCAGATTAGCCATTTCTCCTTGCAACTTGATTAGATCAGGGTTTGGTTTTGTTTTTAAGAAAGGTGAAACTGGTTAACACATCAAGCCCATGCTCCTGAATATGCTCATCTTTTTCTTCTGAAACAAAAGAAAGTATATGAGTTACAAAAGAAATAAAGGTCATTTACTGATTTTTATTTGATTTTGAAATACAAGGCTTTAGTTTTTCTTTTGTGGGGCAGATCTCTGACCTTTTGCTGCATCATTCAATCACATTTGTTTCAGTCTTGCCATAATAAATACAGAAAGTATGAAAGAAAATTGAGATGAATGTGCATATAGATATAAAGAAAATTAATGATACAGTCTATGTGCACATGACAAAGTAATTTGTAAAAATTAATTTGAAAAATTTAACAGAAAATCATACTCTGAAAACAATAGATAAAAGTTACTTTATCAACCAATGTATCTTTGTAGTGTTGGGATCCAGTATCATTGCTCTGCTCTTTGGGAAGACTGAGAACTGAAAGACTGTGTATAAAATTTGAACATCATGTTTAATCAGAATGAGTCTCCTGAAGCGTGTTGTTGTTCCTGGGAAACTGACTGTCAGTATCTATGTCGGAAACATTCAACATTAGCTGGACCAAGCCAAGAGGAGGCAACAGTGTGAAGGTGAGGGTCTCTGAGCTTACAACTTCCAGGGAGTATTGGAAAAGAAACTTCGATGATCAAGTCTCATGTCTGTGTTCTCTTTTGCTACGGAACAAATCACCCCAAAGCTGAACAGCTTAAATCAAAGCACACATTTATTATCTCCAAGTTTCTGACCTGGAATTTGAGCCATGTTTGGCTGGAGTCTCTGGTTTATAATTTCTTAGAAGACTGCAAGCAAGTCCTTGGCAGGGAGTCTGTCCTCTTCTCTCAATGCCTGCCTAGAGAAGCGTTCCCTTCCAAGCTCACCATGTAGTTGGCAAGGTTTAAATTCCATGTCAGTGACAGGATTTAGGACTTTAATTCTTCACTGGCAATTGGCCGAGAACCATCCCTAGTTCCCTGACATCTGGGCTTCTCTGCCATAGCAGCTGGCTTCAGCTAAGTTTTCAGTGCTGGCAAAAGGGAAGCCATGTTCTTTTCTTAGCTAATTTTTGAAGCAGTGCTCCTATGGAGTTGTATCCTCTTGGTTATAAGCCAGCTACTCAAGGAGAAGGGACTTTACAAGGACATTGATGTCAGGAAGCAGGGATCATTAAGGTTCATCCTTGAATCTGTCTCCCATGTTATGAGAGGCTATAAACAATATGGTTTATTAGAAGAAGCATTTTATCTTCTTCTGCTTAAAATACAAATGAGTTTTCAGGATTTATCTTGGTTGAATTTTAGAGTAAGTAGGACTCATATTTGTATGAATAGAAGCTGAAAATTTTATACAGCTTTTTGGTCCTGGAGGATGGTAATGAAAATCAGAACAGAGGTCTTCAAAATAAAACCCTGAAACTCGAACTATGGTCTGAGCCCCCAGGAGCATGTTCAAAACACTCTACAGAGTTACTATACATCTGTGTTTACTACAGAACTCTACAGCAATAAATATATGGAAGCGCCCTGGTTGTCCATCAACACACGGGAGGATCTAGAAAATACAGTATATGTTCACAATACAATTTTATTCTGTTATAAAGAGACATAAAATTATACCCTTTGCAGTAAACAGAACTGGAGGTCACCATGCGAAGCAAAACGACCTATTCTCAGAGAAACGTTGTATGTTTTCTCTCATATAGAATCTAGGGTTAGTTTGATACACACAGAGAGAGCGTGTTAGTTGGGATTATTATTGTGATGAAATGCCATGATCAATGGTAAGTTGGATAAAGGGTTGATTTCACTACTTCCATATAACAATTTGTCATCAAAAGCAGTGGGGACAGGATCTCAAACAGGGCAGTAACCTGCCTTGAATCTGAAGCTGATGTAGAAGCCATGGAGGAGTGTTGCTTACTTGTTTGTTACCCAAGGCTTGCTCAGTCTGCTTTCTTATTACACTCAGGACCACCAGCCCAGAAGTGGTACCACCAAAATGGACTGGGCCCTTCCCCCATCAATCAGTCTCTCAACTGTGGGATCTTAATCAAAATTAAGTAAAATACCTTCTTACTTTAAGAGGGAAGAAGCACGACACAGGTACAATCCAAACAAAGCAAAACCAAACTCAGTGTCTAATATCTGGGATTCACTCGTGATCTCTAGATATCTCCTACACAGCTTGTCTACCAGGCTCTGGCATCCTCCACTCCACTACTGCTACTGTCCTTGGTCCTCATTCCATTCTATTGACATCTCCAAAATGCTGAGATCTCTGCTGAAACTGGGCAGCCTTTCACCAGCAGCCTGTTCATGGTGCCAAGCCTCAGTCTATGCCCTTCAATCATAGGGCTTAACTGCTACTGAGGCTGTACCCTCTGCAGTTTCTGTCTGCAGATACTGCTAATCCTCAGCTGCTTTTCATAATCCTTTCATGTCTTCAAACCCAGTACAATGTGGGATATTCAATCATATTGTGAACCCTGAGTTTGTCTTTTTATCAATTAAAATAAAAATCAACATTGGTCCAGGAGGAGCCAGCAACTAGTTGACAAGTAATCACAGAGAATCGGGGGGAGTCTGGAAGATAGACAGAGAGATGCACAGGATGTAGTAGGAAGGGGCTTTGAGTGTGGTTATATTTTTCGGTTTGGCATAGCTGAGGGGTATGCTCTTTCTGAGTTGTCAATGAAGAGGGATGGTCACCTAGATGCTCCTCAACTTCTCTGAGCTAGCAGGTTTTCAGCCCGGCCTCTGACGCCTGAGTCTTTATTGGTGAATAGAATAATAAGGATTTAGCTAAAAACTATTTGCTGGCAGAGGCAGGAGACACATACAGCGGGGCATGAAAGTCGTTCCAGATACTGCCTGAAAAGCAGACCTGTAACTGTGGAGCCACGATTACTGACTGAAACATCAGTAGGCTCAGGTGAGGCCTCTGTAAGGGCAGAAAAACAACACCAGTACTACCCGGGTGACTCTTATCAATTGCCAAGTTCAGCTACTATTGCAAGGTACAACCTAACTTGGTGAAGAAAGGGTTCATTTCACTCACAGTTCCATACTCCACAGTTCATTAGTAAAAGCAGTGAGGGCAGGAACTCAAACAGCGCAGTAACCTTGAGTCTGAACCTGACACAGGGGCCATGGAGAGATGCTGCTACTGGCTTGCTCCCTATGGCTCGCTCACCCTGCTTTCTTATTAGATCCCAGGACTACCAGCAGAGGAAAGACACCACCCGCAATGGGCTAAGACTTCCCCCATCAATTATTAATTAAGAAAATACCCTAGTGTGGGATCATATGGAGGCATTATCTCAACTGAGGCTACCTCCTCTTTGATGACTCTAGCTTGTGTCAAGTTGACATAAATTAGCCAACATAGAAAGTTAATAATATAAAAACATAAACATAGTATATTCATAGCCATATTTACCTACATGTATATATTTTACATATATTCATACAAATAGTATAATCAAATAATTACTTATAAGTATAATATATTTATTTTTATTTACATGTTTTTATACTTGTATAAATTTAATATATTTGGAAGTCTATATTTTTGCAAGTATTAATAAATACATATAGATAAATACATAAAATTAAATAGAAAAAGAACAAAATATCTATAGTCAAAGTTGTATCTATACATATATTTATACATAAAGAGTAAAGCACATAAAATCATGTATAATATATGCTTATATATGTGTGTGACTATGCAAATATATTTAAATATATAGAGATAAGAATGTAGAAAGAATTAAATATTAAGACATAAACTCATAGATGTATATTCATATTTTTCTATGCATGATGTGGAAATAGAATGGGAACATGAGAGGAAAGGAAGCAGTCCAGAAAGAGAGGAACAGGAGAGAGCATGGGGTGAGGAGATTGCAGAAGCAGAGGAGGGGCTGGCTTTGGAAGAAAGGAGACCAGCAAAGTGGGGAGACAAGGAAGGACAGTGTGAGAGACAGGGACATGTATAATGCCATCTGCAAATGACAAAATCACATAAAAGCCATTCATTTGTATATCCACACAAAGACGGGAATGAAAACAAACGCTTTCTGTTCAGCCGGCCGTCAGATGATTTGTGCTTCTGTGAACATGGGCTCAAGGAGGCTTTTCTGTGCATCCCTTCCTGAAACGGCCATGTTTGCTTAGCGCGGGGACAGGGGTGTTTGGCCTTTAAGTCAAACTGAGTCCAAGTGCTCTGGCACTCTGGATTGTAGCTTTTTGGAGAAAATTGTCTCTGAATAAGATGGATAAGGGCAGGTGCTAGCAGTAGGCTACAGGTCTCAGGAAATCTGCCCCATCCTCATCAAGATCCCAGTGGGGTTTCTAAAACAGTGTCCTTTCATTCTCTTCTCTGTTCCTGGTTGTGCTTCCAGCCCCCCAAAGGGTTGTTTTTAACTATTTTTCTTTATATTTTAATATCTGGGAGATAATATTTTGATATCTTCCTATTGATAGTTTCAGAATCCCTGCCTCCAGATATTAAATTTGGATTTCAAATATTTGTACACCAGTGGGTTAATTTGATAGCAGGAGCAGGGCAGTTTCCATAGCACTTACCATTTATTATGAGATGACCACAAATATTCAAGGTGAGTGTTTGCATGTGTCATGAGTGACTCTGCAGTCACCAAGCAGATGCCACTGGCAGCACATGCAGCCAGGAAAGTTAGAGACAGCTGATGGCAGACATGCAAGCATCACTGAAAGAGACTGGGAGGGAAGTGATAAGAGGAATGGAATCTAAATGGCACTTTAAGCACAGAAATGTTTTTGGTCACCTTTCTTTTGTTCCCCATTTTTAATGTATGGATATCTATACATGCATGCATGCCTGTGTAGTGAATGGGGAGCGGCGGGGCTGGCCTGCTTTTCGTCCCACCCGGCTCCCGCAAGGCTAGCTTATACCTGAAATAACAATACACAAATTGTATTCATTTAAGCACTGCCTGGCCCATCATATC
>LOEQ01005046.1:70973-85383 GCA_001685075.1 Bramus lutescens | reverse complement strand
TTCTTCCTCCCAGCATTCTGTTCTGTCTACTCCACCCACCTAAGAGCTGGCCTAGCAAAAGGCCAAGGCAGTTTCTTTATTAACCAATGAAAGTAACACATAGACAGATGACCCTCTTACACCATGCCTGTATGCATGTATATGTTCACATGTGGAGGGACATGTGTTCATATGTGTGTAAGTGTGCACAACAGAAGTCAACGTTAGTGTCATCTTTAGGAACCACATCTACATCCTTTGAGCAGGATTTCTCACTGGCCTGGATCTCACTAATTAGGTTAGGCTGAGTGGCCAGCAAGTGGCAAAGGCCTGCCAATCCCCAGGTCTGGGAGCACACATCACCACATCTACCATTTTTAAGTGGTGAAGAGACAAGACTAAAGCCATTGTGAACCCAGGCCCCATCTTTGTGAGAATCTAACCTAGCAGGCATCACACTCCAGGCACCCTACACCATTTACCTGTGAATTCAGAGAAAAGCCACAAGGGTCCCCAAAACTGCTTGGCTATGCAGAGATCGAGGACAGATGGACAAACAAGTTTGTTTTTGTTTGTTTGTTTGTTGTTTTGTTACTGGGTGGTTTTGTGGAAAGTTACAAAAAATTCCCGTCGACTTAGAGACAACTATCCCCTTACCCAATACAGTAACACCAAGGCATCTAACTCCCTGCTTGAGGTTTTTCCCTTTAAAGATCCCTCTGCACTGTAAACTCGGGGGCCTTTTCTCATTTAACTGCACATGGCGCAAGGGCCCGGCTTGCAAAGCCTGTACAACAATACGATAAAGAAACCTTATGTAACTGCATCAGAAGTCGGCTTCATGGTGATTTTGCTGGAGGGCAGGGGTCTTGCGTCCCAGGCATGACAGTAGTTTCAGGACCTCGATGGTGGAAGCCATAATAGTCATCAATTTTTTGTTAGTTTGTTTTGAGACATTCCATGTAGCCCATGCTTGCTGCAAATTCTCTTTGTAGATGAGGATGACCTTGAACTTTTGATCCTCGTATCTTGGCCGTCTCAACCCTGGGACTACACATGTACCTTCACATCCAGTTTATACAGCCCTGGTACTAAAACTGCTTCATCCATGCTAGCAAACACTCCACCCCGTAAGCTCACTCCCAGCTTCTTTATTAACTTTCTTGAATGTCACTGAAGTTTTTAGTAGAGCAGAGCCTTCCTTACACTGTTTTTAGAAAATCTTCCCCCACAGAAGAGCCTGGAAAAGGTCATGGCAGAGGCTGCTGTTACTATCTTTCACTGCCCACGGATCTGCTACAGTTACTGTGTGTGCCAGGCAGCTGTGGTTCAGGAAAGCATGGACCATTGAGCTCTTCCTCTGGCAGACTCTGGGCACACTCTTGAAGAGTTTCCCCTCTTCCCGTGGAAAACTCATTGCAAGTTTTCTTTTTTCTTTCTCCTTTTTTCTTTCAACTAAAAATAACTTCTTGAAAATTTCATATGTAAGTATGAAATTTGTTGTATGTTGTATGCTTCATACAACTTCTCTACACTCTCTCTCAAATTCATGGTCTCTTTTCCTTTACACACACACACACACACACACACACACACACGCACACTCTATTAGTGATAGTCATAATGTGAGCATGCTCACTTGGGATTGGATAATTTACAAGAGATTCATCTCTGGAGAAGACTGAGTCTCCCTCTCAGAGCCATTAATCTAGAGGAAGTAGCTCTTCATCTAGGGTTGGGACCTTGTGAGGTTTCCTCCACATCTTAGCTTGTCAATTGGTGTTGTCATACCAGTTTTGTTTAGGTGACCAAACTTTCTAGATTTAATGAATGTGGCTTTCCAGGAATATATAAAAGGTGCTGTCTCTGAGCAGACATCCTGGTTCTTATAATCATTCAGCTCTCTCTTCCAATACTATGAAACCTGGTTCTCAGGTAGGTGACTTACAGGTCAGTTCCAGCTAAAATTCTCCAAGTCCTGTGTCCAAAGCATGTGCTACTTTCCACAGGGTCTTACCTTCAAGATGTGGGAGGCAACCAAGGGCAACAATAGCCTGTGTTTGGCTCCCCTAATCAACAACTCTAAGTGAGGCTTCTCCTTGCCTGCTACTTGAGTTTGAATTTAGGAAATATTTTGTATTTTATAGGGGTTCTGCAAGACTCAGTTCTTTTCTTCTTCTGTGTGACTCCTGGGGATGGGACTCGGGCTTTGTAGAAAATGGATCTCACTGATCATTGTAGAAATTCTGTGTAAAAAAATAAATAATTAATTATTTTTTTAAAAAAGGAATTAATGATTTAAGGCACCCATTTGCTTATGTATCAAGACCTCAGCATGCCTATCTCCCCTGTGCCCCCCTCTCTTCCTTTCATTTGAGATACAGTCTTTACCATTTAACCTGAGCTAGTCTGTACTGGATCTTCCTGCCTTGTCTTCTCTAGTACTAGGATTATAGGCATGCACACTAAGCCTGGCTTTATTAGCAGAGTCTCTTGTGAGTGGTCCACTCCCCTTTGCCTCTTTGTTTCTTAAAGTCTTGGAGAGAAAGTACAATGATGTTGGGGAGTGTGTGGGCACAGAAAAGGGTCAGGCAGTAGACAGGTGCCTGGAATTCAAACCGAGCCATTTTCTGCCTAGACTTCCATGCACTGGAGATACACAAAACCTTTGGTACTTATTCACATCCTCAGAGAAGATGAGCACAGCGCTATGAGTTGTAAGAGCAGTGCAACAATCTTGAGTTGTTTTAGTCAAGGCATCTTATTGAAACAGAATTCAACAAACTAGCATCTTATCTTGGTTTTTAGAGACAGGGTTTCTCTGTAGCTTTGGAGCCTATCCTAGAACTGTTCTTGTAGACCAGGCTGCTCTCAAACTCACAGACCACCTGCCTCTGCCTCCTGAATGCTGGTAAACTAGCATCTTCTGGTGATAGGGAACATGGTAGGGAAGACATATAACCAACATAATACATAAAAATCTTTTTTTCATGAATATATTTACTTGGGCATATATGTGTTTTATATCATCTGTACTGTATGTGGTATATATTGTGTTGTATGTGCATGTGTTTTGTGTGTCTTACATTCTGTGTGTCATGGATGTATCTGTCTATGTGTGTTGTGTGGGGGAAGTTGCTGGAAAACTATAGATGGTTTTATTATTCATTCTTAAAATGTGTATAATCAGTTTTAATGATGATTTTTACTAGCTTTCATTCTTTACATATTTCACACTTTTGAACTGTGGCATAGTAGCACAGTTGACAGATACAAACTTTTTAAATAAGAAAAGAATATTCTTAAGCCTCTCCCTTTTGATAAGGCTCCACCATCCTAAAGTCGCTGATGTTAACTTATCTCATTTCTTCCTTTAAGATAATTGTTTAGAAATAATCCCTTCTCTTGTAGTATCATTGAACACTGCTTTAAGATATATTTTTAAGTATTAGTTGGCCTAATCTTATTTTTTTTAATTTATGGCTCTATCAGTAATCAAAAGTTTTATGGGATATTTTATTTTGTTATCAAAATTCTACCTCCTTTCTTATTTTACAGAACAGCTCATGGCTTATAATTTTACTGGGAATAAAGAGCCTTTCTTTCCCCAGCTGAAATATAAGGTCAGTGTGCAAAGCTGTTTCTAGTTCTAAAGTCCATTAATCTACATAAGATTTAGTTTCTTATTTCAGCAACTGTGATAATTTTTTTCTATTTTCTCTGTGTATATATAGGTATATAGGAGGAATTTTATAATATTAACTCTTTCTTTGTCTATAATTTTGTCAGTGTGGACACTCACATGTTCTTGTGGGTCATGTGATATCACAAGCTTTTCCTGGGGACACAAAACACACACATGCGATCATCCCATGTTCTTGTGGGGGTGTGGTATGATTAGCTTTTCCTGGTAAGATACAAGGTACATACATCCACACACCCATACCTCCCCCGCCACACACACACACACACAGGCACACAGAGTTATCCAAAATAGAACTCAAGGTAGGTCAAATGATTATATTTTTAGTGGTTTGAATAACAATGGCCCCTAGAATCACCATATATTTGAAAGTTTAATTACCAGTATTACTATTTGAAAGGACTGGAAGATGTGGCTTTGTTGGAAGAATGTGTCACAGGCAGTAGACTTTGAGGTCTCAAAAGTCCATCCCAAGCCCAGTCTTTCGCTTTGCCTTTGCATCAGGATGTAACTCTCATCTACTCCTCCAGCACTGTTTACTCTGCATGGTACCACACTTGCCCCTGCCCACGATGATAATGCTTCCTACTATGATGCAATTGTAACTAAGCCCCCAATTAGATTTTTTCTGTGGTAAGAGTTGCCTTGGTCATGGGTCTCTTCACACAGTAGAACAATGACACAACAACAGCCCCAAAGTCTAATTTGATGAACTGAGTCTTTGTATTAGGGTTACGAACAGGAACATGAGTCATGTATCAGGGACAGGGTGATACAGAGGCAACGGCACTATCAGAAAGCCCATACCAAAAGGTGGTAGCTCAGGAAAGATGCATCCTGGAGATCCCTGTACCAACTGCAAGCAGACCTGAAGATTCAAAAACTGGAACTTGAGTACCTCTAAATCTGTGAAGCCTAACAGTAGACATAGAGCAATATGTGTTAAATTAACTACATAGATTGGGTTTTGGATTCCATCACCTGATTCTTTCTATTCAATTGCTATGACCAGATAAGAGGACTTGAATTTCACAAAGCACCTGCGCCATGAAGTCTTAACAGCATTTACCTCAATTTTGGATGATAGTCTATTCCTTATTGTAATGTCACAGGAACCACATACTCTAGATTTTGGCCAGCATCTCCATCCACAGCTGCTTTTGCTATTCTTTAGGTGGCAAGTTCATCCATCTTTGGTGATTTGAATAGACTATAATAGCTTTGTGGTGGGTAGCTGATGACTATATAACATTCAAAGACGCCCTAGATTATGAGTCAAAGCCTGGGAACAATTCCAGGGTCTGTCATTGTAATTAAAGGAGCCATTCTCTGAGGGTAGAATTCATAATTCCCAGGCACTAGTTTGTGTCATTAGAACCTAGGCTAAGGTTCATGGGTAATGGGAAACTGAAAACCAGTATAAATCATGTCTTTGTGAGAGAACAAATAGTAGCTTCAAATAAACAAAGATAGCCTTTTGAATCAAGTGTCAATTCAAAGGCTTCCAAACCCTTTGTAACAACTGCAGACTCTGCGATTTTGCAAGTGTTCAATCATTGCTCCTGAACTGTGGACTGACGAAAATAATTATCCTTGAGAGCACTGTTGATGTTGTACATTTGTGATAATACTTGAGGCATATAGATTGATAACTTAATTCCAAGTATCAGAAAGAGAAGACAGCAGTGAACAGCAAGAAACCTTATCTCATGCAATGAGAAAGTGAGACCACTGTCTTCTGACCATTGCCTGTGTTCACACATGCAAATACTTGTGAAAACATATGCAAATTCATGTGGACAATCACGTACACAACTGCATATGGACATGGGGGGGTTAGGAAAGTTTAACTGGGGCTGAAGAGATGGTTCAGAGATTAAGAGCACTGCCTGTTCTTCCAGAGGTCCTGAGTTCAATTCCCAGCAATCACATGGTGACTCACAATCATCTGTAATAAGATCTGGTGCCCTCTTCCTGGCATGCATGCATATGTGCAGGCAGAACATTGTAGGCATAATAAATAAATAAATCTTTTAAAACGTAAGTATAACTAAGAGACATTAAACACATGTAGTCTCTGACAATAAGGTGAAGGGCATCTAGGTACCTGAAATGCTGTCCATGTAGGGCACATAAGTGTCTATGCTCAGATGATATTTTACTTGTCTTATCATTGCTGTGATAAACACCATGACCGAAAGAAACTTTTAGAGGGAAAGTTTTATTTCCTATGACAACTCTCAAATCACACTCCATCACTGCCTGCCTGTCTGTCAGTTGGTCTGTGTCTCTCTGCCTCTGCTGGTCTGTGTCAAATCCAAATACCCAGGATGCAGAGTCACAGTGAGGAGATGTTTAGTTCCCAGTTCAAAACTCAAGAAAGCTGAGCATCCACTGATCATAGATAACAGAACTACATTTATCTTCCCTGTCTAGAGCTCAGCAAAACCCAAATCCATCGGCATGTGGAGCCATGATTACTATCATTTTCCAGTTCTTTTTTTTTTTGCCACTCGTTTTGCTATTCTCCTCTCCTCTTCTGTCCTCACCCTGTCTTCTCTGTTCATTCTTCCCCCCTCCGCTAGATTTTCTCTTTCTCCTCTTTCCCCTCCACTTGGCCCATCCTTTTATGCCCAGCCTTCTGCTCTTTCATCTCTCACTCTCATCTTTTTCTCTGTCTCCCTGACTCTCCACATTTGTCCTGATCTTCTCCTGCTTCCCCTCTCCACCTCTCATTTTTCTATGTCTAAGTTTTCCATAATTCCTAAATGACCAAAGCAACATATTAATATAATCTGAGAAAATTAAAAATAGTGGAAAGAATTACCACAAGATAACATCAGAATTTATTAACATAAAGCATTCATTTTTTGATCAAAACAGACTAACTGCTTACATTTTATTTATAATTTAGTTGGGAACATGCAGTTTTGTTTGTTTGTTTGTTTGTGTTTTGGTTATGCTAGTGATAGGAAGTGGTCTCCTTTGTCAATGCATTCAAGGCTACTTCCCATCCTAAATCTATCAGAATGGCTAAGATCAAAAACACTGATGACAGTTTATGTTGGAAAGGATGTGGAGTAAGGCAAACACTCCTCCATTGCTGGTGGGAATGTAAACTTATACACTCCCTTTGGAATTAAGTATGGTGGTTTCTCTAATTCATTTCAACAGGATAATATCTCAAAATTGTTTTTGATTTGCATTTACCTGCTAGCTAAGGATATTGAGCAATTGCTTAAGTGTCATTTGGCCATTTGAGATTCCCCTGTTGACAAGTCTCTGTTTCAAGCTGTACCCCATTTTTAATTGGATTATTTAGTATTTTGATGTCAAGTTTTTTGAGTTCTTTGTATATTTTGGAAATCAGCCCTCTATCAGATATGGGGTGATGATAATATTTTCCCATTCTGTAGGCTACCATTCTGTCTTTTTGACTGTGTCCTATACAACGCAAAAGCTTCTCAGTTTCATGAGGTCCCATTTATTAATTGTTGATCTCAGTGTCTGTGCTACTGATGTTCCATTCAGGAAGTGGTCTCCTTTGTCAATGCATTCAAGGCTACTTCCCACTTTTTCTTCTATGAGGTTCACTGTGGCTAAATTAATCTTGAGATCTTTGATCCACTTGGACTTGAGGTTTGTGCATGGGAATAGAATGGATCTATTTTCATTCTTCTACATGTTGATATCCAGTTATTCCATCACCATTTGTTGAAGGTGATTTCTTTTTTCCATTGTATAACTTTAGCTTCTTTGTCAAAAATCAGATGTTCATAGGTGTGCGGATTAATATCAGGGTCTTCAATTTGGTTCCATTGGTCCACCTGTCTGTTTTTGTGCCAATACGAAGCTGTTTTCATTACTATAGCTCTAGAGTAGAACTTGAAGTCAGGGATGGTGATGCCTCCAGAAGTTCCTTTATTATACAGGATTGTTCTGGCTATCCATAGGAAATTGAGTATTATTCTTTCAAGGTCTGTGAAGAATTGATGACTACCTTTACTGTCATCATAGAACCTTCATCCCAGGAAATGATGGAAGCAGATGCAGAAAATCCACAGCTAAGCACTGATTCTAAAATCTTATTTTACTATTTGGTAGTTTGAATGAAGATGTTCCCCATAGGCTTTTATGTTGGAAATATATGCTCCTCATTATTGGAATTGTTTAGGAAGGATTGATAGGTGTGATCTCATTGGAAGGGTTGTGGTCACTGGAGGCAGTCTTTGAGATTTCAAAATACTGAACCCATCCCCAGTGTGTTCTCTATCTGCTGCTTGAGGATTAAGATGAGAGATCTTATCTGCTGTTCTTGTCTTTTTTCTCTTTGCCCTCATAGACTACTCCTTAGGAACTAGAAGACCTACTAAACTCTTTCTTGTATAAGCTGCCTTAGTCATGGTGTTTGCCACAGCAATAGAAACCTAACTAACACACCCGTTAGTGCAATAAAACATCCCTCGTGTGTTACCACAATATTGTTCAGTGATATTTTAACACCTTTAGTAAACTAGGATGTTTTATTTTTAAATCTTCACAGCTTAGTGGTGTGTGACTCGAATACAGCCTGATCTTTAGGGAATCATAAACAGAGGGGGCCTCTGAAGATGCTCAGACCCAGGATACTGAGAGTCAACAAACAGCTGAGTGGATGAGAGTAAGTAGCTTAGCAGTGAAAGAAAGCAAAACATTATCTCAGGGCCTTACTCCCTTTCAAAAAGTTGATATTATTCAGATCACAGCTGTGTCTTATTTTGTCTAAAAATGGTCATCCCCAATAGACAAAATAAGGATGTTTCAACCTTGTGTGGAGGAACAGCTGTTTGTGCCAGTCATTTCTTTCTCTGCTGGGGGAGATTCAAGGTGCATGATTCATTAAGCTGGCACTAACACTCAGCTGTGAACACACCAAAGCAAGCCATGCCCAGGGCCTGGAGCCTCTCAGATTGTTTAAAGGGAGTAGTCAGTTCTCCTTCTCATGGATGTAGCAGATCTCCAGCTATTGCTTCTACCCTGGAGGTACTTGAGTTGACACTGTGATGGTTCTTGGGAGAAATAGAAGTAGATTTGCCAGCCAAGCAATGCTCCCCATCCCTGCCAAAGTTAATACACATGCAGGAACCTCCCAAAGCACTTCCTGACACTTCACAGGGGAAAGAAGAGCTTTGCTGACAGTTGAGGGAAACTTAAAACGGCCTGCCAGGAACTGTCACCTTTAGACAATCTTTCCAGGCTTGTCAGCTTACATCTCTCCACTGGAAGCTATTCCCACCCATTTCTACTTTCTGTACCAAGCAAGCATTAAAATGTGTGCTGGTCTTTTTCCCCACACAGAAGAAAAACTCCTGAGTGAACATACCTGAAACAAAGTTGTTAACATGGAAAGTGGCTACTCAAGTAAGGACTAATACTAAGGGTAGAGTTAAGTCTTCAAGAGAAGCTACTCCTTGTTTCTGATGAGCCGGAGTGTCTCAGTATGTCCAGATGCTTCACTATAGCAAAGTGTTTTCAGAAGAATCCTAACTTGGGGTGACAAAATGGCTCATGGGTAAAGGACTTTGCCAACAATCCTGTCAAGTTGAATTCAATCTCCAGGGTCCTGTAAAAGGAAAGAAATAACTCTTGAAAGTTGTACTCTGAATGCTGCATGCACATGATATCACGTACAATACAGAAACAAATTAGTGTGATTAATTAGAAATGGGTTTGGGTGATAGTAAAGTACTTGCCAAGCAAGTATGAAGCCAAGATTTCCATCCCAAAACCTGCATGCAAAGCAGTGGTGACAGATGCTTCTGATCTAAGTCAACTTAGCTGAATTTATGAGTACAAGCCCTGATAGTAGTGTGTTATTCATATGTATACACATACACACACACAAACGAACACAGACACAAAAATGGAAATACAATAACAAGGTGGCCAGTGTGTAGATCTTTCTATGAAAGCCCTTCCACAGAGGCTGATATTTGTTTTCTGATAAATATCCTTATCTTAGTATCTCTAGCAGAAATTACCACAATTCCAAGTACATCAGAGGCTCTCAATATTCATTGCCTGGATGAATGGTCCCCAGGCGGCAATGTATAAGATTCCAAGATTAGGAAATTTGACAGAAATATGGACTAAATACTGCAAATTTTATTTGTTCCTTACATGCTGTTAGATGCCATTGATTCTGGACTGCCACAATGGGGCCTGAGTGCTCTATGCACTGTCCTACTGTTTGACTGCCCTTAGTATCTGACTTTCAGCTTCACACTGGCAAGATAGCAGAGTCCTCTCTAGGTACCATTTTCACATTCTAGTTAAGAGAAAGGGAAAAAGAACAGAGGGAAGGAGAATGAGATGTGAGATGGGTGAGTTTGCCCTTTCCTATATGGAATAATTAGTTTCTGCAGAGGCCTTTCACACTTCCAGCACATGCACACACATCTCACCTTGATTGGTGCCAACACATAGTTTGCCCTACTGGCATGTAACATGAGGGTCAGGCTTGTTAGGGTTTATGTCCTGCCCAGTTCCTGCAGTTGTTAGGTCACAAAGAAAAATCACACAGAGAGTCTATATTAATGATAAACTGATTGGCCCATTAGCTTGGGCTTTTTATTAGCTCTTGTAACTTATATTAACCCATTATTCTTTATTCTTATCTATGTTAGCCACATGGCTCAGTACCTTTCTCAGAGGGGTAGGTCACATTTGCTTCTTAGGTGGTTGAGACAGGACTCGGGAGAAATGGGCTTCCTCCTTCCCAGCATTCTCCTGTTCTCATTGCTCCATCTCTACTTCCTGTCTGGTTTTCCTGCCTATACATCCTGCCTGGATAATGGCCAGTCAGTGTTTATTTAAAACATAATTGACAGAATATAGAATTGTTCCACACCACAAAATGATGTAGGAGGTCCTTCTGTATTTGTGTTGCTTTCATTGGTTAAATAAACAAACTACCTTGGCCTTTTGATAGGGAAGTACTTAGATAGGCGGGAAGACAGAACTGAATGCTGGGAGGAGGAAGGCCGACAGGGAGAGACACCATGAAGTTGCCAAGTCACAGATGCTGAGTGGTAAGCCACAACCTCGTGGTGATACACAGATTAACAGAAATGGGTTAGATCAGGATGTGAGAGTTGGCCAAGAAGAGGCTAGATATAATGGGCCAGGCAGGAATTTAATTAATACAATTTCTGTGTAATTATTTTGGGTATAAGCTAGCCAGGCAGCAGGATACAGCCCACTTCTCCATACTACACCAGCAAAAGAGGAAAAATCAAGATGTTACACACACACACACACACANAGATCAGGATGTGAGAGTTGGCCAAGAAGAGGCTAGATATAATGGGCCAGGCAGGAATTTAATTAATACAATTTCTGTGTAATTATTTTGGGTATAAGCTAGCCAGGCAGCAGGATACAGCCCACTTCTCCATACTACACCAGCAAAAGAGGAAAAATCAAGATGTTACACACACACACACACACACCTCTGCCAATAGAACTGTATAAAAAAGAAAAGCATGATGGATGTAGTATGGGAAATTACCAGCAGCATCTCTAGAAAGAGGGGTGTGTGTGTGTACAAATATGTGTGTGTATGTGTGTATGTGAATGAATATGAGTGTGTGTGAATGCATGTGTACAAGTGCGACTGTGAATGTAAGTGACAGATTGGTGATGAAGTAGCTACTCTTATCATTTCCGTGACAAAATACTTGAGAAACTTAAGAAAGCGTGTGTTTACTTGGGCTCACGATTCATGGTTGAGTCCATCATGGTGGGAAAGGCATGGTTGCAGGGGTGTAATGCAGCTCGTCACACTGCATCACAGTCAGGAGATATAAGGCAGAGAGACTAATGCTACTGCTCAGCTTTCTTTCTCATTTTTATTCAGTCTCAAACTGCAGCCCATGAATAGTGGTGCCACATTCGTGGTAAGACTTCCTCTCTCCATTAAATATTTCTGGATACACCCTGATAGACACATTCAGAGGTGGGTTTCCATGGTGATTATAAACCCCATCGAGTAAGCAATGAAGATTTAGCAGCACAGCTACTCAGGTACTCTGCTCTCACTGATAGGAGAGAGTGGGATGGCTGCCATGGCTCACGCTTCACTGAACCTAGGTGCCACACCTCTCCTACCTAATTAGACTATCGGCCCTGAGTACTCAGGGCAAATGTCACCATGCCCACCCAGTTGCTTTTTTCTGTTCCACATGGCAGTGTTGAGGCTCGGAGAGAACACCTCAAAATCTAAACTCAAAACTAAAGATCTTGGGAGAACTCAGAAATAAAGTGTTCTTCTGCCCTTCTTTCTCCCGCTATCTTTACTCCCCAAAGTAAACCACAGAAGTTCTTTTTTTATTCAAAGATTTGACAGGTCTTGTTCTAAATATGGTGATCTGAATGGTCCACATGGGATCTTATCTTGAATAACTGGTCCCCAGTTGATGAAACTATTTGGGAAGGATTAGGAGGAGTGGCCTTGTAGGAGGAAGTATGTCACTAGGGGCAGGCTTTATGGTTTCCAAAGACCGTCATCGCCTGTGTGCCTCTGTCTCCTACTTGTGTATCAGGATGTAAGCTCTCATCTGTTCCTGCCACCCTTCCTTCGCTCCACCATCCTGGACTCTAAGTCCTCGGAAAGCATAAGCCAGTTAAATGCTGGCTTTTATCAGGGTCACTGGTTGTGGTGTTTTGTCTCAACAACAGGAAAGTAACTTATACAGAACTTAAGGAACTCCAGATAAATCTATGTGGTGAAACTGTTACAACTGTAAGGGTTACCCCATTTCCTTCTGTCTTGTTCCAGCCATACTCCCACGACACCCTCCCTAGATGTGGTTATGTTACCCTGACACCTAATTTTGCACTTACACTTTTTGTTTGTCGGCCAATGTCACTAAAGCAGAAGTGATAGTAGATTAAATGTAATACTAGACTTTAAAAAGTTCATGCGTCTTCATTGTCTCTGTGATACCTGGAGTATGAAAATGAATAACAACAATAAAAGGCTAACTTGAGAGATTAAGGAAAGAACTTCTTTTCCGATTTTAATGAAACTGGCCAAATTTTAATAATTGCATAAATCATGAAGCTGGAGGCCCATTATAAGAGTTAATAATACTTTCAATAACTTTTGTCTCCTATTGAAATTTTTCAGGATCCTTTTTGTATATGAGACTTATTCTATGACAAGCAAGATATTATGAAAAATAATTTTAAAGAATATCTGAAAAATTAATGAGTTTAATTCATTCTGTGTTTTTATCTTAAAAGCACTAAGGTTCTTTAAATACTCTGTATTCTTTCAAGTAAAAGGCTGCTCACCCATCTCACACAAAAAATAATTTTTTCATGGACCACTTTGATTCAGAAATAATTTATGGTGTGTTAGAATAAGCACACTATGAAGGAGAGAAATATAATGCATTCCTTAGAGTTACTTTATTAGGTGGTTCTTACCCATAAATAATTGTTGAGAATCAAGACACATTACCTAAAATATGATTATGTGAGACCAGGATATCCAACCTCAAAAATATGTATTTTGGCCAGGCGGTGGTGGGACATGCCTTTAATTCCAGTACTCAGGAGGTGGAGGCAGGCTTATCTCTATGAGTTTGAGGTCAGTCAGGTCTACAAGAGGTAGTTCCAGGACAGGCTCCAAAACTACAGAGAAACCTTGTCTCGAAAAAACAAACCTTATTCACATATTTGAGCTAATTATTCTGAGAAACTACAGACATGGAGGTGGCTTTTAAAAGAAATTTACATCTAGCAAGGGAACCTGCAGAGTAAAAGCATCTATGTCAGAAAAGGAGCTGCTCAAAGCTATTCAATTTTTTTTGAAATTAAAATACAATTACATAATGTTTCCTTTACTTTTTCCTTCCTCCAACCCTACTCTTGCACGTTTCTGCTCTAGTCTCCATTTCTTTCATCATTATAATATGTATTTAGTATTTCTATTACATTATATGAATTATATAATATGTAATATAACATATTTACATATTAAATTATTTATTATGTAGCATATTACATTATATAATATCTATTATCTAATAAGGAATGTATGTAATGATACATATGTTTCTACATACAAGCATATACCAACACACAGGAATCACAGGCATGTGCATTTATGCATGTGCACTTGTAAGTACTAACTGGATTTCTCAACCTCAGAATACCATTTTCTGTGCCTAGACTGGATGCAGATTAAACCATGCCATGCACATCTATATCCAGCATTACCTGTACCATGTTGGTGACTGTGAAGGCAGCAATGTCTATCACCTCAGTCCTCTCCGTTCCCAGGCTCCAGGCCACCTGCCTGAGATTAAGAAAATCTGTGGAAGAAACAAAATTATGAAAATGACTTTATGAAAATTATTTCAGAAACATGATACAGGATCAACTATTCCAGACTACTGAGGGAGAGGAACTTACTGCACATGGAATATTTGGAATGCAGACTTTTTCTCATTTTCATGGGTGCATCCAAGCAGCATATTGGGTTGCATGTCAGCATGCCACAGCAATCGTGGAATCTGGCAATACCAAAGTACGTACTGGTGCCTGGTAGTAATGCTGCCAGAGAGGTCATCCGAGTGACTCAGTGCAAGAAATAGGAAAGCAGCTGTGCAAATGCGCATCCCAAAGGGTGATCCCCAGAGCACAGGGGCAGCATCCTTTGGAGGTTCTCAAAACTTTGGG
>LOEQ01005046.1:59798-70958 GCA_001685075.1 Bramus lutescens | reverse complement strand
GAGAGATGTCTCAGTTAACAGAGGGTTTATCTTTCAAGTATGCAGACCTGAGCTTGACCTCCGGGAGCCCCATAAAAGCCAGACTTGGTGACCTAAGCTTGTAGTCTAAAAACCTGCAAGACAGGAGTTACAGACAGTGTTCCTGGAAGCTCACTGACCAGACAGCCTAGCCAACTTGATGAAATTCCAGGTCAATGAGAAACCCTGTCTCAATCCAAAAGTAGAAGATCACTGATGAACAACATCTAAGGTTAGTTTTCTACATTTATGTACAAATACATATGTATATACAACTGCACACACAAACATGTTAGGAAATGAAAAGTACAATGCAATACATGAAACATTTACAATGTATTATGTTCCTCATAAATATATATAGAGAAAAATATACACATTTGCAAACATATACTAAGATAAAAAACACTTGAAAAATCATTGAAATACAGGAAAACCAAGAGCTCATATGATGATACTAAAAGTTTTCTTTAAAATTTATCCTTTCAAATTAGTATGTTAATGATGCAAAAATCTGTTATTTAAATGAAAATTGCATAGGTTTCTGTGTGTATGCTGGCAACACTCAGGTTATACACTCTTAAAATTTCATATGCTTGACTTTTATTTGGCTTATTTGAAACAGCAGATTTTTGTTTTAATTAATTGTGTGTGTGTGAGTGAGAGAGAATGAATGAATGAATGAATGAATGAATGAATGAATGAATGTCCATCTGAATGTAAGTACCCATGAATGACAGAAAGGGGTATCAAATTTCCTGTTACTGGAGTTACAGGCAGTTGTAAGCCGCCTGATGTGGGTGCTGGGAACCAGATTTGGACCCTTTGCAAGAGAAGCAGATGCTCTTAACTGCCAAGCCATCACTTCAGCCCCTAAAAATAAAGGATTTTAAGTTGGATAGAATTATGGTAAAGTGTACTAATTTCATTCTGTCATTTGTTATAATATTTTAGAATTTGACACGTTTGGTCTTATTTTAATTTTAAAAATCAGATTAAAAGGAATAGGTTTCTGTAATATGGGAGGGGTGTGGAATCAACCAAAATGGAAGTTACTTTTTCATCACAAATATTTTTAGCTTTCTTTTTTTCCCTTTCATTTGTCTATTTTTGTTTTGTTTCTACATCCCAATTGAAATTGCCCCTCACTCCCCTCCTCCCACAAAGCCCCATTCACTCCTCCCCTGTTTCTCTACAGATACAGACAGGCCCCCAATGGACATCAGCCAGACATGGCATATCAAGTTGCAGTGAGACTAGGCACCTCCTCTTCTTTTAAGGCTGGGCAAAACTATCTAATAGGAAAGGGTGCCAAAAGCAGGCAACAGAGTCAGAGACAGCTCCTGCTCTCACAACTAGGGAGCGGCATGAGACTGACCTTGGCCGTCAGCATATGTGTGAAGACCAAGTTATACAACAACAACATATGCTGACGGCCAAGGTCAGTCTCATGCCGCTCCCTAGTTGTCAATTCAGTCTCTATGAGCCCCTATGACCCCAGGTTAGTTGGTTCTGTGGATTTTCTTAAGGTACCCTTGACCCCACTGGCTCCTATAATCCTTCCTTCCCCTCTTCTGCAGGATTCCCTGAGCTCTGCCTAATGTTTGGTTGTGGGTCTCTGCTTCAGTTTTTATCAATGGCTGGGTGAAGCCTCCCTGCTGACAGTTGGGCTAGGCACCAATCTATGAGGAGAGCAGAATATCAGAATATCATTGGTAATCATTTCACCAACCTTCCTTTGACCTTCCTGTTTGGTTCAACCCTCCTAAGTCTCTGGGTATTGGCCCTGAGGGGTGAGCTCCCTTTCGGGATATGGATTTCCATCTGTGCCTGTCATTAGTTGCTTACTTTCACTACTTCCGTGCCGTCTTTATCACAACACATCTTGAAAGTAGGACAAATTGTAGGTCAACGTGTTTGTGGCTAAGTTTGTGTCCCAGTTCCTCCCCTGGAAGGAAATATTATCTGGTTACAGGACATGGCCAACTCACGGTCTGTGTCTCCTATTGCTAGGAATCCTGGCTAGGGTCAGTCTCATAGAGTCCTTGGAGTTTCCACTGCTTTAGGTCTCTGGCTCATCCTTAAATGCCCCTTGGTCCCTGGTATCTCTACCTATCTCTCTCCCTATATCCTTCCCTGACCTGATTCATCCTATTATCATCCTTATTCCCCCTTCCAGCCCCTCCCTGCTTCCACTGGTATTTCCCCTTCACAGCATGCTCCCCCCATCCTTGAGCCCTCCCTGTGTCTTCTCTGGGTCGGTGGGTTTTAGCACTTTACGTTGACTCTCTGGATTTCCTCAGTGTCTGTTATGTACCCTTTTTCATTTCTGATTTTGTTAATTTGGATATTCTTTTCTGCCTTTTAGTTAGTTTGGATAAAGGTTTAACTATCTTGTTGATTCCCTCAATGAACCAATTCTTAATTTCATTGATTTTTTGTATTGCTTTCTTTGTTTCTATTTTCTTTTTAAGCCCAGAGTTTGATTATTATTTCCTGCTATCTACCCTGATTTGGTGTACCTGCTACTTTTTGCTCTAGAGCTTGCAGGTGTACTGTTAAGCCTCTGGTATGGAAATTCTCTAATTTCTTTATGCAGGCACTTAGTACTATAAATTTCCATCTTAGCATAGCTTTCATTGTATCCCATAAGTTTGAGTGTGTTGTGCATTCATTTTCATTGAAGTCTAGTAAGTCTTTAATTTCTTTGTTTTTTTTTTCTTTGAACCGGTGGTAATTCAGTATGGAGTTGTCCAGTTTCCGTGAATTTATAGGCTTTCTGTTGTTCCTATTATGGTTGAAATCCAACTTTAATCCATGATGGTCTGATAGGCTACCGGAATTTATTTCAATTTTTCTTGTATATGTTGAGACTTGCTTTGTAATAGTGCAGTTCAGTTTCGGAGAATGTTCCATGAAGTGCTGAGAAGAAAGTGTATTTTTTTGTGCTTTGGTGAAATGTCCTGTACATGTCTGTTAGGTCCATTTGGTTTATAGGTTTACAACGTCCATTAGTTCTTTTATTTCTCTGTTTAATTTTTGTCTGGATGACCTGTACATTGGCAAGAGTGGAGTGCTGAAGTTCCCACTATTAATATGTGGGGTTTGATGTGTAATTTAAGTTTTTGTAATATTTATTTTCCAAATGTTGGTGCCATTCCATTTGGAACATAAATATTCAGAATTGAGACATCATCCTAGTGAATTACTCCATCTCTTTTGATAAACTTTGGGTTGAAGTCTAGTTTGTTAGTTATGAGAACAGCTACACCTGCTTGCCTGTTAGTTCCATTTGCTTAGAAAATCTTTTTTCCAACCCTTTAAAATCTGAGGTAATGTCTGTATTTGATGTTGAGATTTGTTTCTTGTATGCAGCAGAATGATGGATCCTGATTTCAGATTCATTCTGTTAGTCTATGTCTCTTTTGGCAAATTGAATCCGTTGATATTGAGAGATATTAATAACCACTGACTGTTTCCAGCTTCTGACTATTACAACAAATAAAGTTGCTATGAACACAGTTGAACAAGTGTCCTTGTGGTATGAATGAGAATCCTTGGTATCTTGGTTTGATACCCAAGAGTGTTATCACTGGGTCTTGAGGTAGGTTGATTCCCAATTTTCTGAGAAGCACCATATTGATTGGCAAAGTGGCTGTACAAGTTTGTACTCCCACCAGCAATGGAGGAGTTCCCCTTCCCCCACATCCTCTCTCGCATAAGCTGTCATCAGTGTTTTTGATCTTAGCCATTCTGGTAGGTGTGACATAAAATCTCAGAGTCATTTTGATTTGCGTTTTCCTGATGGCCAAGGATGATGAACATTTTTTCACATGTTTATCTGCCATTTGAGATTCTTCTGTTGAGAATTCTCTGTTTATGTGATACCTCATTTTTAAATAGGATTATTTGATTTTTTTGAAGTCTAGTTTCTTGAGTTCTTTATATGTTTTAAAAAACAGCCCTCTGTTGAATGTGGGATTGGTGAAGATCTTTTCCCATTCTGTAGGCTGCCATTTTGTCCTATTGACTGTGTCCTTTGCCTTATAGAAAGTTTTCAGTTTCATGGGGTCCCATTTATTAATTGTTAATCTTAGTGTTTGTACTACTGGTGTTCTATTCAGGAAGTTGTCTCCTGTGCCAATGCATTCAATGCTGGTCCCTACTGTAATAGCCCAAAACTAGAAACAACCTAGATGCCCCTCAAGTGAAGAAGAGATAAAGAAAATGTGGTACATTTACACAATGGAGTATTATTCAGCTATTAAAAACAACATTAGGAATTTGAAGACAAAGCAATGGAGCTAGAAAAAAGTCATCCTAAGTGAAGTAACCCACTCCCAGAAATACACATATGGTATGTACTCACTCATATGTGGCTATTAACTGTAAAGTAAAAGATAACCATGCTACGATCCACAAACCCAAAGAGGCTAGGTAAAAATGAGGGCCCAAGGCAGGATGCATAGATCTCCCAGGGAAGGAGAAATAGAGATCTCCTTGTTGGGCTGGGGCCAGTGAGGAAGAAAACATGAGGAATTGGGTTGGGAATGGGAGGAGGATTGTACTGAGAGATGACGGGAAAGAGGGGCTGTAGGTGAAGACCGCTGTTTCATTTCCTGGCCACCCAGACCTGAATAATCACACAGAAACTATATTAATTACAACACTGCTTGGCCAATAGCTTAGACATACTCCTGGCTAACTCATATCTCAAATTGACCCATTTCTATTAAACTGTGTATCACCACAAGTCTGTGGTCTACCAATAAGGTCCTGGCATTCCAACGCCTTTCTCCTTCGTCAGCTACATGGCATCTCTCTATATTTCTTACAGCCTGGCTGTATCCTGCCCTGCTATAGGCCAAAGAAGCTTCTCTATTAACCCATGGTAATAAAACATATTCATAGCATACTGAGGGGAATCCCACATCAGGGGCTTTACGGAGTTGGGTAGAACTGATGTAAAGGAAACTCACAGGAGTCTACAAGGATTGCCCCAGCTAAGATTCATTGCAGTAGTGGATATGTAGCCTGAACTGGTCATCTTCTGTGATTGGATTGGTGACTACCCTGGTTGTCATTGGAGTCTTCATCCAGTGACTGATGAAGGTAGATTCAGATACCCGAGGCCAAACATGGGAAGCCTGCCCGTCTCTGAGCTATTATGGAAGAAGGGTGAATTGAGAGGTTGGCAGAAGGGAGGAGGGGACAGTGGGAGGAGAGGAGAGGAGAGAGGGTAGGCTGTGGTTGGAATGTAAAATAAATAAATTAACATAAAAATAACCTGTGATTGTTAATTCCTGTTATTATATTGTTGGTGGTGGTAGTAGTGTGTATGTGTGTGCTTCCCTTCTTTGGAGTCTGCTGGTGTGAGTATGCACTGCATGTGTTTTCATGGATGTGGATATCATTACTTGGGTTGGAGTCCTCTTTCTGGTACTATCTGTAGGGCTGGATTTATAGATAGATATTGTTTAAATTTGACTTTTTTATGGAATATCTTGAATCTCCTTTTATGGAATTGAAAATTTTGCTGGGTACAATACCTTGGATTGACATTCATTATCTTGGAGAGTATGCAAGACATCTGTCCAGGCCCTTCTGTCTTTTAGATTTTCCATGGAGAATTCGGGTGTGATTCTAACAGGTCTGCCTTCATATGCTACTTGCAGATTTTGGTATTCTTACTTTGTTCTGTAGGTTTAGTGTTTCAGTTATTATATGACTGGGGATTTTATTTTCTGATCTAATTTATTTGGTGCTTACAAACTTCTTATAACTTTATAGGCATGCCATGCCTTAGGTTAGGGAAATTTCTTCTATGATTTTGTTAAATACATTTTTAGGGTTTTTGAGCTGAGATTCTTCCCCTTCTATTCCTGTTATTCTTAGATTTAGTTATTTCATGGTGTCCCAGATTTCCTGAATGTTTTATGTCAGGAGTTTTTAACATTTTCTTTGATGGATGAATGTATTACCTCTATCATATCTTCAACACCTGAGATTCTCTCTTCCATCTCTTACATTCTGTTGGTGATGCGTGTATCTGTAGGTCCTGTTTCTATATCCAAATTTTCCATTTCATTAATTACCTCAGCTTGTGTTTTCATTATTGTTTATAATTTTTTCATGCCATGAATAATTTTCTTCACTTGTTTGATTTTTTTTCTTGACTGTCCTGGCATTCTTTAAGGGGTTTGTTGACTTCCTGTAATGTTTTTTGGACATCTTTTCTCAATTTTTTAAGGGATCTTTTAATTTCCTCTTTAAGGAACTTTATCGTCTTCATAAAGTCATTTTTCAGGTTATTGTCTTGCACTTGGACTTTGTTGGACTATTCAGGGGTTGCTGTAGTAGGATAGCTGGACTCTAGTGGTGACATATTGTCATGGATATTGTTGATCGTATTTTTACATTGTAGGCTAAGCACCTGACTTTGGAATGGTTTGGTACAGTACCTGATTTCTGAGTTTGTCTCTGTTGGATGGGTGTTATGTTCCTTGGTTTATGTTTCCTCTTTGGTTTCTAGTCTTTGTGGCCTAGATTTCTGGTGGCAGGCATGACCTCTGGTCTTGTTTAGAGTCTCTACAAGTTGGGATTTGGCCTTCTGGTGGTTAGTTTGTCTTTTGGTGCAACAAGGGGTCTCTGTTCTTCTGATTTGTGTGGCCTGCACCTGTTCTTCTGACTGGAGTGGTGTTCACCTAAGCAGCCAGAGTCTGATCAAGCTGGTGTGATTTGTTCCTGTTATTACTGGAGTGGCTTAAGGCTAAGTAGCCTAGGTTTACTGGGTATGGGGGTATGGTCCAGCACGAGGACAAGTGATGAACGGGGATGTCACTGGCCTTAGGAAGGGCCCCAGGGAACAGACTCCAGGGAAGAGGCAGCATCACAAGCAGGCAGGTCACTCACTGTTTAGGACTGGTGTGGCCTGTACCCGAGTGGCAGAAGCTCATTGTGCTTGAGGCGTAGGCCCAGCAGTGGGGCCAGCAAAGATGTGGGCTGAGGAAAGGGTCCAGGGAACAGAATCCAGTGAGGGGAAGCTCCTTTGGCAGGTGGGACTCTCATTGGTTCTGGCTGGTGTGGTCTGCACCGAATGGTGGAAGTCCTCTGGAATTGCAGACAGGGTCCAGCAACAGGGCCAGTAATGAGCTGGGTTGGTGTGGGCTTGGGGAACATTGCCAGGGAAAAGAGTCGGAGGGGTGAAGTTTCCCTTGCAGTTGGGGCACTCACCACCTGCTCTGACTCATATTATAGCTTTCTAACTTCTCTCTCTCTCTCTCTCTCTCTCTCTCTCACACACACACACACACACGCATATATACACACATATGTATACACACACTCACACACGTATACATATACTTATATGTATGCGTGTAGAAATATATATATGGAGAGAGAGAAAGAGAGAGAGAGAAGAGAGAGAGAGAGAAAAGAAAATGGTTTCTCAGGAATAGAGGTTGTTTTGTCAAGCCTGCCCTATGTTGCCTTGCATCCTTAAAGCTAACTAAACTAATGTCACTGGGGTAATTACAGGTGCTCACCGACAAAACACAGTCCTTGACTGCTTGTGGTGATTCACTCTTACATCTCTAAGTCTCTATGCTAAAACAAGTTTTCTTTAATTTTCTCAGGAGCAAAAATACATCTTTATAATGTGGAATAAATACTGTGATGTGGTCCTTAAGAAATCATAAAGGAGCCCAATTCATCCCAAACAAACAGAACAAGGCAGCAGGAAAAGCATCACAATATCACTTGATATTAAATTTGATTTTCAAGATATTGCTGGGCAAACCACTTGACCAAATACTCAACAGCCACACACGATAAAAGTCATATAGTTATTCTATAGTGCCTATATCAGTTACTTCCCCAGGTTACCACAAAAGGAAAAACCCCAAGACAATGTAAAGGAGACAAAGTTTCAAAGAGATAAAGTGGAAAATGATATAGCTATACAATTTAGATCCTACTTTGCTGACTTGAAATTAGAGATAGGCTTTAGATTATCCATCAGGTTATTCTGGGAATTCTGACTATGTCTACACTGCCAGTCTTCTCCGAGCCCTCATGGCTCATTTGGGAAGTGTGAGGAAGTCACACTGTCACAGTGGTGAAAAGCCAAAATCTTGACCAAATATAGTCCAACACTTAATGTACTATGAAAATAATGAAAATAATTGCCATTCCAGGCACGTGTACCAACACTATCTCCATATAATTTTAACGGGACATTGCTTTTTCAAAAACTGATTATAAAAGATTAAATAGTTTTCAAAAGTAATATTAGAGCTGGGGAGAAGGCTCAGCAAAGTTCCCATCACAGGTCTCACATGAGGCATCTCATAACCACTCGTAACTCCTGCTGCAGAAGCACCTATGATCCTCTTACAAGACTCCTCAACCACTACACTCACACATACCCCACGCACACATACACAACTGAAATAAAATGGATCTTAAAAATTTTTAACATAATTGACTTTTGTCTCTTATTCTTTGTGATCATAATTTCCTCCTTAGATAAAACAAGCCTACCTTTTAAAAATGTATGTGTATGTATATGCGTGCAAGCATGTGCATATGTGAATATGTGCAGCATGCATGCATGTGTGTAGATACCCACAGAGTTCAGAAGAGAGTGTTGAATTACTTAGAACTTAAGTTACATTCTGTTGTGAACTACCCAGCGTATGTGCTGGGAATGAAACATGGGTCCCTTGCAAGAGCAGCTAGCTCTTAACAACTGAGAAATCTTGCCAGCCCCTGGGGGCCAACTTAACAGCTCCATTTCCTACTAACAACCTATAAAACTGTGCCATCCATGGGCAAAGATAAATCCATGAACTACCTGCACTAAGGCATTCTGTAATATAGCTTATGAAATGCCTCTGGACTCTCTTGGGGTAAGTATTTAGGAGAACGGATATTGAGATTCACATGTCTCCAGCGTCTCTTTCCCTTTCGCCTTTGCTTCTATACCTTCTCTGATTGTGAGAACATTCTACAATACCAGGCACGTGAAATGGCAATCACTAGTTATTACAAGTCAATCAATCATAATACCACATGAACTATTGAGGCTTTTCCAACAGGCTACACATTCAATCCAGAATCTACTTAATTCACTTATACGAAGAATTCAACTTAGACGAATTCTGGTCCCCCTGCTCTAATGTTATTACTCGGCTGACATACTCATTCCCCAGATTCACACTGATGTGAATTTGAAAATGCATGCAGTTCTTTTGGAGTATTAGTACTGGTTTCTTTGTCAGATTTTAAACTGTTCCTCTAGATATATTCTGCTATAGGAGTCCAGTTACAAAAGGGTCCTTAAGGACAAATTTAGAAAAATAGGTACCTCTTGACAATTGCTAAAGGAAGTTTCCATCTGGAACTTCAAGCTAAGGTGAATTGTTCTCTCAGATACAGAAAGGAAGGACTATGTGCACTGGCCAAATCTTCCCACAGTAAGTTAATTCAAGTCTCAGCTTTGTTAAGTTCTAGTTTCAAGATTCACATTTTCCCCAAAGTCTACTCTACTCTTCTCTTGAGAAATATGTATGAAAGTTATTGATGAACTCACATTGCAAGTCTGTTGCCTATGCAATTAAATGTTGTGTCAAAAAAACAAAAACAAAAAAAATCTTCTGGCCCTGTAGCTATACCAGAGATTCTTCAGGGACACTAAAAAGGCTCTTGCATCTTCTGCATATTTACATAAAAATTTAAAACCCTAAATTTGCCATTCTCTTTCTATGCTTGTGCTAGCACCATTGATCATAGTCATCTTACCTCAGAGATTCCACGGGCATCATTGCTAAACTAATGACTAAATGTTATAGTCAATTGTTTTCCAAGATACTTGCATCAGAGGCACTTTATTACAAGGGCTGGGAAGATAGCTCAGTTAACAACACACTTGCTGTGCAAACATACAGACAACTCCCAAAGCATACAGTTCAAATTCTAGGCTCTGTCACTCATCCACACTGTAGAATAGCCTACTGAATCCTTGGTTACCATAAATGGGAAAGGAAAATAATGGAGTGCTGTTGTATGGAATGCAAGAGTGTGAGTGTACCAAATCCTATATACAGAATGTGTTTCCACAGAGCAGATGCACCTAGAAGCCTAATAAAGAATATGGAAGTTTCTCTTTTCTCTCTGATAATTGTCAACCCAGTTATAGAAATATTGCTTCCTGTTCCTAGAACACTAAGTTCTATTGGTTTTTAGGTCTTGGTTCAACTTAGGAAGACTCCAAGATACCCAGGGAAATCATTAAATTGGAAGTTAGATTGTCAAGTGCATATCATCAGGGCATGACACTGACTCTGTGGGCAAAGAGAATGAGGATAATTGATCAAGATTCTGTTTCACAGGGGTTGCGGATACTGCTCTGTAATGCAGGGATGATCTAGCATGCCCTGTGTCTCTTCCCCAACATCACACACACCTGATGTAGTGACTCACACCTATAATCTCAGCCCTCAGGAGTTGGAAACAGGAGTATGAGAAAGTCAAGGTCATCCTCAGCTACATATAGAGTTGAGGGCAGCCTGTACTACATGAGTACAAGTTTCAAAATCCAGATTATCTTTTAGAAAATTTGATGAGTTTCCTGGGAGTCTCTTAGTGCTTCCTTAGTTCACAGTAGATGCTAATAAAACCTAAGAGCAAAGACAAGAAAAGGTAAAGTTACTGAGAAGTCATACCCTATAGCAATGGTAATCTAGGTCACTCCATTAGATAAAAGGAACCTCAAGCACATTAAGTATTAATGTAGTTATAGTAGCCATGAAATAGGGTGTGAAAGAAGGCACAGATGTGACCAGTTACAGAAACAGCAAATGTCAAGGCAATTGCATACATTTCTGAATATTAAATAATTTCTTATTCTCCCTTTCCTCGTTGTCATTAATATTTTATATAAAGAAGATGATTTGTCATTAGTTTAAAATTTAGTTTTAAGTGTTGAATTGTTCAGAGATGTAACTTCCAGAAATGAGTAAGAGCAATAGGAATTTGAATCTTCTCATTTTAAGAGAGGTAGTGTATCTTTCTTCAATTTCTTATCTTCCTTTCTTTCTTTCTCTTTCTTTCTTTCTTTCTTTCTTTCTTTCTTTCTTT